>JAWQFJ010002362.1:33643-39366 GCA_034096865.1 Theodoxus fluviatilis
CTCTTTTCTCTCCCTCTCTCTCTCTCGCTCTCTCTCTCCTCTCTCTCTCTCTCCTCTCTCTCTCTCTCTCTCTTTCTCTCTCTCTCTCTCTCTTCTCTCTCTCTCTCTCTCTTTCTCTCTCTCTCTCTCTCTCTCTCTCTCTCTCTCCCCTTTTATTTCCCAGCCTTTCTATTTACTGCCGCCGTTCATCCCTTCTTCATGCTCTGCTTAACTACCCCCTTTTTTCTCTCTGTTTTCCGTACTCTAAATCTCACAGTTTGGCATAAGCACGTTTAGTTCTTTCCCCTCCTTCTTCTCCCCCGCATCCACCCCCAGTACATTGTTCCTTCACGGTACTCCCCTCCTCCCTTTTATACTGGTATTTCCAACCGATTCCGTTACACCACTAATCTGTACTGACTGTCATGGCAGAACTCCTTGTCCTACCACAGCTGCTGAGATTTACTGGGCTTCAGAAGGAATACCTCTGTTTGGTTTTAACGTTCACATCGGTTCATCAGGTGACCTCTTCTTGCCCAGACACGTCGGGACCCGATTATCACTGATACACTGAGATATTTTGCTAAGCTTTTGCATACATACATACATACATACATACATACATACATACATACATACATACATACATACATACATACATACATACATACATACATACATATCAAAAAGACTTTATTCATGAAAATTGTACAACATCTGCACACATGAACAAATTAATACACAAACTCTCAGCCATTGAGTAACTGTACAGAGCATAGACCTAATTTGGAATAAAGAGTAGTAGCGGCTGATCATATGGGCTTAACACATATCTCTGTTTGGCTAACCTGTCAGTGTTGTTGTCGCCGCCATCTTGTCATCGTGGCTCGCTACTCTCTCAGTCGTGTCGATAATTCTTCTCGACCGTCGTGCGTCCGTGAAGGCCTGTTTCAGCTCATATGTTAGTCCCATGGTTGCTGTGAGAGTGTCCCTACTCGGCACGGTGGTTACGGTGACGGCCACACCGGATGAACGGGCAAGCGCGATGAAAATGGCACAGAGCAGGAATAGCCTGTCTGCACCATCCGCCATCTTGCCTACATACATACATACATACATACATACATACATACATACATACATACATACATACATACATACATACATACATACATACATACATACATACATACATACATACATACATACATACATACATGCATGGAGTTTCCATCCTTCAATTATTTCAACGTACCCTGTCCTTCTGCTGTTTCTGGCTGTGATGAAGCCTTCCGATCGGACAAAGCCTTTTTTTCTGAAGCGGAAAATAAATTTAGAAGAAAGTATAGCAAGACTTTTGGGATTTAATCTGCGACTGACATTTCTTGCTGTGAAAGCTTTCCGTGGTTTGGTGCTGGTTTGTTGTTGGAGACGTGTAGTTGTGTGCGCGATCATAGCTACCTACCTACCTGCCTGCCAGCCTACCTCCCTCTCCCGCTCCCCTCCCTTCCCTCCCCTCATCTCCGAGTTGTCACAGACACAGCCACAGACACAGACACAGACACAGACACACACACACACACACACACACACACACACACACACACAGACACACACACACACACACACACACACACTTAAACACAGACACAGACGCAGACACACACACAGACACACACACAGTCACACAAACACATACATAGACACGCACATACAGACTCAGATACACACACACACACACACACACACAAACACACACACACACACACACAGACACAGACGCAGACACACACACAGACATAGACACACAACACAGACTCAGACACAAACACAGACACAGACACACAGACACAGAGTCAGACATACATACATACACGCACACACTCACGCACACACATACATACATACACACACATGCATACATACATACATACATACAAACATACATACATACATATATACATATATTAATACATAAATACATACATACATACACACACATACATACATACACACATACATACATACATACATACATACATACATACATACATACATACATACACACACACACACACACACACACACACACACACACATACATACATACATACATACATACATACATACATACATACATACATACATACATACATACATACATACATACATACATACATACATACATACATACATACATACATACATACATACATACATACATACATATCAAAATGACTGTATTCATCTCAGGGGGTACATTCATTGTACATGATGAACACATTACATATTGCAACTCATACAGCCAATGAGGCCAGGGAACAAGATTGCAAACGGCGACTTCTTGACTATTAAGATATGTATAGCAAACAACAATTTTATTTGACATACAGTATACTGTTTAGCAATGACGTGAAGATGTAATTCCGTTCTTACTCACTCACTCATTCACTCACCCACCCACTCCCTGACTGGTTACTGTCCCTTTTCACATGTTCACAAATCATTAAATGACATTGAATTGAACAGAAATATCCAATGGACTTGTTATTGCGCCATGGCCATCGTCATGGACTGAATACAAATGTTACTCGAATACGTCATTAATCTCACCATATTTCATATCATTCATAAACTTCACCATCTCTTACTTACCCTCCACCCACGCCCTAATCCTACCATCCCCTACTCTACCCCTCTACACCACAATTCCCCACCTCGTACAACCGTAATCCTCTGATTATATCTTATCTTGACTGCTCATGGTGAGGTACGAAGACACTGGTATCGTCCATACATACATACATACATACATACATACATACATACATACATACATACATACATACATACATACATACATACATACATACATACATACATACATACATACATACATACATACATACATACATATCAAAATGACTGTATTCATCTCAGGGGGTACATTCATTGTACATGATGAACACATTACATATTGCAACTCATACAGCCAATGAGGCCAGGGAACAAGATTGCAAACGGCGACTTCTTGACTATTAAGATATGTATAGCAAACAACAATTTTATTTGACATACAGTATACTGTTTAGCAATGACGTGAAGATGTAATTCCGTTCTTACTCACTCACTCATTCACTCACCCACCCACTCCCTGACTGGTTACTGTCCCTTTTCACATGTTCACAAATCATTAAATGACATTGAATTGAACAGAAATATCCAATGGACTTGTTATTGCGCCATGGCCATCGTCATGGACTGAATACAAATGTTACTCGAATACGTCATTAATCTCACCATATTTCATATCATTCATAAACTTCACCATCTCTTACTTACCCTCCACCCACGCCCTAATCCTACCATCCCCTACTCTACCCCTCTTACACCACAATTCCCCACCTCGTACAACCGTAATCCTCTGATTATATCTTATCTTGACTGCTCATGGTGAGGTACGAAGACACTGGTATCGTCCATACATACATACATACATACACACATACATACATACATACATACATACATACATACATACATACATACATACATACATACATACATACATACATACATACATACATACATACATACATACATACATACATACATACATACATACATACATACATACATACATACATACATACATACATACATACATACATACATACATACATACATACATACATACATACATACATACATACATACATACATACATACATACATACATACATACATACATACATACATACATACATACATACATACATACATACATACATACATACATACATACATACATACATACATACATACATACATACATACATACATACATACATACATACACACACACACACACACACACATACATACATACATACATACATACATACATACATACATACATACATACATACATACATACATACATACATACATACATACATACATACATACATACCAAGGAGTACTCTATCATAGGAGATGCACCACAGATTTCCAGCCTGTGCTAGCAAAGGCCAGTCTTATCGCTGGTACTACTTGTTTCGCGACGACTGACCCGCGAATGAATCTTTGCTTAGTTGAAATCAGTATTTTTTATATTGATATGAAGTTTAAAGACCATTAAAACATGATTTTGAAACATGTTTTATTATAATTTGTCACCTATTTTGTTGATTTGATGATTTTGTTCGTTTAAAACGCGCACTCTGTTATGTAGCGCATTTATCAGGAACCGGAAGTAAGCATTATTGTTGATGGCTGCAGTTTTGAATTGAATTGTTTAGATATTGCTTTCTGTGGATTTATGGATACTTAAACAGTGTTTTTTTCGATGTTTGGATTCTGGAATGTTTGCTACAGATCTTATGTATGTTGTCTGAATAGAAAATGGTGAATATGTGTGGTATAGTAGGGTGTAACAGGAACTACAACAAGAACAAGTGCCGTGTGTTCAAACTTCCAACTGATCGTCTGATGCAGCCGAGAGACAGACTTGGATTAATGTACTGCCTCCACGTAAAGATTTTGTGATTGACCCTGACAAGTTCTTCATTTGTGAGAGGCACTGGAGCAAAGGCTACGAAGTTCATACGTTTCCTGGATTTCGCACACAACCTAAGCATCCGCCCAGTGTCTTCCCTCAAATCCCAAAACCGTGCATGCCAACGCCGAAAGCTCAACCAAGATCCACGGATGTTAAAACGTTGAAGCAATGCAACTGGAACATTTGAGGAAAGTGGATGGAATTGAAACCTTCGCAAGTTTTAATCCTGAGAAAACTCTGAGAAAAACATACAAAGACGTGATCATTACAAGATCCGAAAAACATTTTGTGTGTGTCTTCATGAAAGAGGATTTTAGTGAAGCAAATATTTCTGTTATTGTTGAAAACAGACAGACTCTGACTTGTCTGTAATTCTCAAAGCGTTCAAAAATGGAATCACAGTGCCTCTTGGAAATTTTCTCCATCCTAACAATGAGTTCAATTCCTACCAGGTAATAAATGTGTATGTGTGTCTCATGGTACGTGTGAGTATACATACATGTGTGCTACTGTGTTGTGTATGGTTCAATCAGAGTGTGTGTGTGTGTGTGTGTGTTTTGACAATGCATGTGCAGTTTGAGTGTGTCACTTCATATGGCTTAATCACTTAATGAGTTTATGTGCGCACACACGCGCATGTGTGTGTGTGTGTGTTTACATGAATGTGTGTGTGTCATTGCGGAAAGGTCCACAACATGTGTGTTAGTGTGTTTTTCAGTGTGATTGTGATTTTAGTCCTTGGATGTAAAAGTGCTTGTTAATTTTATGTGTATATTTGGTTTTGTGTTTGATTGATTGTTCGTGTACACAGTGTAAATACATGTAAACGTATGATTGTGAAAGTGTGCATTTATGCCTCTGTGTGTGAGAGAGAATAAGTGTGTCTGTATCATGTTCATGGGCCATTGCGTATGACTATTGAGTCTATAAATGTGTGTGTGTGTGTGTGTGTGTGTGTGTGTATGTGTGTGTTCCTAAGTCTAAGTATCTTGTCTTACCTTATAATTACAACCCCCCACCCCTACTAACAACTGCTATTTAAGTTGTGAATGACTAGAGACTTTCTTCTGTCTCACTCCTTGTTTGTGTACTGCATTTCTGTCTACTGCCCCCTCTCACACACACTATCTCACCGTCACACACATTATCTCTCACAGATTCACACATAGTATACACACTTTCT
>JAWQFJ010002363.1:5000-17350 GCA_034096865.1 Theodoxus fluviatilis
CACCCTACACATACGCACACATACACCCATGTACACAAACTCACACACACACGTCTCACACATTCGCACATACGCACGCCCGCACGCAAACAGACACGCACACTCACAAACACACACACACGCACGCGCAGACACACGCGCGCAGAAACACACACACACACACACACACACACAGACACACACACGTTTACTCACATACACTGCCAGGATCTAACCACGTGTCATGTACCCATTTGACGCCTAGCTTTCCCACCTCTTCCACGCTCATCCACACACATATCCACACCCACCCGTTTTACACACACGCACGCACGCACTCACACGCACGCACGCACACACACACACGCGCGCGCGCGCACGCGCACGTTTACTCACATACACCGCCAGCATCTAACCACGTGTCAGGTACCCATTTGACGCCTCGTTTTCCCACTTCTTCCACAGCTGCTGGCGGCGCTGCAGTGGTTGCAGCACCTGAGCATTGTGCACCTGAACCTCCAGCCTGCCTCCGTGCTGATGGAGAGTCACAGCAGCTACAGTCTGCGGCTGACGGATTTCACACACGCTGTTCGCATTCCACCTGATGCTGAGGGCGAGTCAGTCCAGAAGGCCCCCCGCAAGGGCTACCCCGACTTCATCCGTGAGTGCCGTGCAAAGCGAAGGCTGCTGTACGAGAAGGAAAAAATGGGTGGTGGTGGTGGTGGTGGTAGTCGTGATGATGGTGGTGGGGGTAGGGGTGATGGCTGTGGTGGTGGTGGAGGTGGTAGTTGGTGGTGGTGGTGGTTGGTTGTGGTGGTGGTAGTGGTGGAGGTGGTGGTGGTGATGGCTGGTTGGTGCAAGTGGCGGTGGTGGCTGTGGTGGTGGTTGAGGTGGTGGTTGTTGGTGGTGGTGGTGGGTAGTAGTGATAGTGGTGGTGCTGGTGGTGAGTGGGTGGAAAAAGAGGTGTTGGCAGTGGTGGTAGTGGTGGTTGGCGTTGGTGTGTTGTTGTTGTTGTTGTTGTTGGTGGTGGTGGTGGTGGTGGGTGGTTGGTGGTGGTGATGGTGGTGGTGTTGTTGTTGGTGGTGGTGGTGATGGTGGTGGTGATGGTGATGGGTGGAGGAGGAGGTGTTGGTGGTAGTGGTGGTGGTGGTGGCGGCGATGGTGGTGGTGGTGGCGGTGGTGGTGGTGGCGGTAGCGGCAATAGAAATGCTGGTTATGGTGGTTGAAGTGGTGGTGGTGATAATTGTGACAATGATAGTAGTAATGGTGATAGTGGCGATGATGCTATTGTTGGTCGTTGCAACTGTGGTGGTTGCGGTGATGGACGCGGTTGTGCCAGTTGTGGTGATAGTGATGTCCGTGGTGGTGGCAGTGGTGATGGTAGTGGTGGCTATGTTTCTGGTAGTGTGGTCATAGTGGTTGTTGAGGTAATAGCTGTGGTTTTGTGGTGATGGTGGTAGTGGTGATGCTTGTGATAGAGTTGATGGTGGTAGTGTTAGTGGTGATGTCAGTGCTTGTGATTGTGGTGTTGATGGTGGTGTTACTGGTTATTATAGTGCTTATTGCATAACGACGCTTTGTGTCCTTGTGATGATAAGTCCGCGTTCACCGTAGTCTCATGAGAGGCCAGGCACGTGGAGGTCAGCACAATGAGTGACCTGTGTCCACTGTTCACAGCGCCGGAAGTGGTGGGACACGAGCGTGTCAGCTTCGCTGCTGACGTTTGGGGAGTGGGCAACCTTGCCTTCCTGCTGTAAGTGTCTAGGTCTTCTCCTCCTCTCTCTGCTGTAAGTGTCTAGGTCTTCTCCTTCTCTCTCTGCTGTAAGTGTCTAGGTCTACTCCTTCTCTCTCTGCTGTAAGTGTCTAGGTCTTCTCCTTCTCTCTCTGCTGTAAGTGTCTAGGTCTACTCCTTCTCTCTCTGCTGTAAGTGTCTAGGTCTTCTCCTCCTCTCTCTGCTGTAAGTGTCTAGGTCTTCTCCTTCTCTCTCTGCTGTAAGTGTCTAGGTCTACTCCTTCTCTCTCTGCTGTAAGTGTCTAGGTCTTCTCCTTCTCTCTCTGCTGTAAGTGTCTAGGTCTACTCCTTCTCTCTCTGCTGTAAGTGTCTGTGTCTACTCCTTCTCTCTCTGCTGTAAGTGTCTGTGTCTACTCCTTCTCTCTCTGCTGTAAGTGTCTAGATCTACTCCTTCTCTCTCTGCTGTAAGTGTCTAGGTCTTCTCCTTCTCTCTCTGCTGTAAGTGTCTAGATCTACTCCTTCTCTCTCTGCTGTAAGTGTCTAGGTCTTCTCCTTCTCTCTCTGCTGTAAGTGTCTAGATCTACTCCTTCTCTCTCTGCTGTAAGTGTCTAGATCTACTCCTTCTCTCTCTGCTGTAAGTGTCTAGGTCTTCTCCTTCTCTCTCTGCTGTAAGTGTACAGATCTACTCCTTCTCTCTCTGCTGTAAGTGTCTAGATCTACTCCTTCTCTCTGCTGTAAGTGTCTAGGTCTACTCCTTCTCTCTCTGCTGTAAGTGTCTAGGTCTACTCCTTCTCTCTCTGCTGTAAGTGTCTAGATCTACTCCTTCTCTCTCTGCTGTAAGTGTCTAGATCTTCTCCTTCTCTCTCTGCTGTAAGTGTCTAGGTCTACTCCTTCTCTCTGCTGTAAGTGTCTAGATCTACTCCTTCTCTCTCTGCTGTAAGTGTCTAGGTCTTCTCCTTCTCTCTCTGCTGTAAGTGTCTAGATCTACTCCTTCTCTCTCTGCTGTAAGTGTCTAGATCTACTCCTTCTCTCTGTTGTAAGTGTCTAGGTCTACTCCTTCTCTCTCTGCTGTAAGTGTCTAGATCTACTCCTTCTCTCTCTGCTGTAAGTGTCTAGATCTACTCCTTCTCTCTCTGCTGTAAGTGTCTAGATCTACTCCTTCTCTCTCTGCTGTAAGTGTCTAGATCTACTCCTTCTCTCTCTGCTGTAAGTGTCTAGATCTACTCCTTCTCTCTCTGCTGTAAGTGTCTAGGTCTACTCCTTCTCTCTCTGCTGTAAGTGTCTAGATCTACTCCTTCTCTCTCTGCTGTAAGTGTCTAGATCTACTCCTTCTCTCTGCTGTAAGTGTCTAGATCTACTCCTTCTCTCTCTGCTGTAAGTGTCTAGATCTTCTCCTTCTCTCTCTGCTGTAAGTGTCTAGATCTACTCCTTCTCTCTCTGCTGTAAGTGTCTAGGTCTTCTCCTTCTCTCTCTGCTGTAAGTGTCTAGGTCTACTCCTTCTCTCTGCTGTAAGTGTCTAGATCTACTCCTTCTCTCTCTGCTGTAAGTGTCTAGATCTACTCCTTCTCTCTCTGCTGTAAGTGTCTAGATCTTCTCCTTCTCTCTCTGCTGTAAGTGTCTAGGTCTACTCCTTCTCTCTGCTGTAAGTGTCTAGATTTACTCCTTCTCTCTCTGCTGTAAGTGTCTAGGTCTTCTCATTCTCTCTCTGCTGTAAGTGTCTAGGTCTACTCCTTCTCTCTCTGCTGTAAGTGTCTAGATCTACTCCTTCTCTCTCTGCTGTAAGTGTCTAGATCTACTCCTTCTCTCTGCTGTAAGTGTCTAGATCTACTCCTTCTCTCTCTGCTGTAAGTGTCTAGATCTACTCCTTCTCTCTGCTGTAAGTGTCTAGATCTACTCCTTCTCTCTCTGCTGTAAGTGTCTTTGTCTTCTTGTCCACTTCCTGCTGTAAGTGTCTGTGTCTTCTCCTTCACCTCTTTCTGCTGTGAGTGTCTGTCTTTTCCTTGTCCACTTCCTGCTGTAAGTGTCTATATCTTCTCTTCCACTTCCTGCTGTAAGCGTCTACGTTTTCCTCCTCCGCTTCCTGCTATAAGTGTCTATTTTTTATCCCTCTCCACTTCCTGTTGTAAGTGTCTATGTCTTCTCCTCTTCCACTTCCTGCTGTAAGTGCCTATGTCTTCTCCTCCTCTTCCTGCTGTACGTGTCCATGTTTTATCCCTCTCCACTTCCTGCTGTAAGTGTCTGGGTCTACTCTTCCTCCTCAACCTGCTGTAAGTGTCTGTGTCTACTCTTCCTCCTCTTCCTGCTGTAAGTGTCTATGTCTACTCTTCATCCTCTTCATGTTGTAAGTGTCTATGTCTACACCTCCTCCTCTACCTGCTGTGCCTATGTCTACACCTCCTCCTCTACCTGCTGTGTCTATGTCTACACTTCCTCCTCTACCTGCTGTGTCTATGACTACACCTCCTCCTCTACCTGCTGTGTCTATGTGTACGCCTCCTCCTCTACCTGCTGTGTCTATGTCTACACCTCCCCCTCTACCTGCTGTGTCTATGTGTACACCTCCTCCTCTACCTGCTGTGTCTATGTCTACACCTCCTCCTCTACCTGCTGTGTCTATGTCTACACCTCCTCCTCTACCTGCTGTGTCTATGTGTACACCCCCTCCTCTTGCTGTAGTAAGTGGCTAAGTCTACCTATTAGTATCTCCAACCGTCACATTTCCATATGTTCATCAATCCATCCAACCATCTTTCTATTCAGCCATTCATCCGTTTCTCTTGTATTCATCCAGCCATCCATCTAACCTTCCATTTCTCTACATATTTATCAGCCATCGATCTATCCATCCATTTATTCATCCATTCATCCATCCTTGCATTTATCCATCAGTCATTTGAGCCATTTATCAGTTCATTCGTCAATTCATTGCACCGTTGATCCATCCATCCATCCATCCATCCATCCATCCATCCATCCATGTAACCATGCGTTCTGTGTGCAGGTTGAGCGGACAGTCGGCCTATGGTGGCGTGACAGACGAGGACACTCTGGCCAATGTGGCCTACAACCGCTACGACGCGCATGCGCTGTACGAGAACACCACGACGGACGCAGTCAAGTTCATCTTCAAGGTCATGAAGCGGTTGCCCAGGTGAGAGCATTGTGGACCACGGCATCACCACCTGTCCATATCTAGTCTGGTGTACGCCACTCGTTACAACGGATGCCCTTGTCAGCTATGGAACTGGCGACAGAGTGAAGTTCTATCAGGGCACTTACTGTCCAATACAGAGTGAAGTTCTGGCAGGACACTTACTGTCCAATACAGAGTGAAGTTCTGGCAGGACACTTACTGNNNCAATACAGAGTGAAGTTCTGGCAGGACACTTACTGTCCAATACAGAGTTGGCAAGGATTCGTTTTTTGTGTGTAAATTGAGTCTCCTCGTGCAATATCAAGCGCAGTTTGTGAAGTAGTGCTATACATTCCTTCCCAAGTGATTTATTCGTTATTTCCTGTCGCCCTCCTTCCATTTCTCCCTCCACCATTCCTTTCTTCTCTCCACCCCTTCCTTTCTTCCCTTGAACCTTTTCTTTCTTCCCTCCCATCCTCCATATCTCCTCCCCTGCTTTTCTCCTTCCATCTCTCCCTCCCTCCCTCCATCCCTCCCTCCCTCCCTCCCTCCCTCCCTCCCTCCCTCCCTCCCTCCCTCCCTCCCTCCCTCCCTCCCTCCCTCCCTCCCTCCCTCACTCACTCACTCACTCACTCACTCACTCACTCACTCACTCACTCACTCACTCACTCACTCACTCACTCACTCACTCACTCACTCACTCACTCACTCCCTCACTCACTCCCTCACTCACTCACTCACTCACTCACTCTCTCACTCACTCACTCACTCACTCACTCACTCACTCACTCACTCACTCACTCACTCACTCACTCACTCACTCACTCACTCACTCACTCACTCACTCACTCACTCACTCACTCACTCACTCACTCACTCACTCACTCACTCACTCACTCACTCACTCACTCACTCACTCACTCACTCACTCACTCACTCACTCACTCACTCACTCACTCACTCACTCACTCACTCACTCACTCACTCACTCACTCACTCACTCACTCACACTCACTCACTCACTCACTCACTCACTCACTCACTCACTCACTCACTCACTCACTCACTCACTCACTCACTCACTCACTCACTCACTCACTCACTCACTCACTCACTCACTCACTCACTCACTCACTCACTCACTCACTCACTCACTCACTCACTCACTCACTCACTCACTCACTCACTCACTCACCTCCTCACTCACTCACTCACTCACTCACTCACTCACTCACTCACTCACTCACTCACTCACTCACTCACTCACTCACTCACTCACTCACTCACTCACTCACTCACTCACTCACTCACTCACTCACTCACTCACTCACTCACTCACTCACTCACTCACTCACTCACTCACTCACTCACTCACTCACTTCACTCACTCACTCACTCACTCACTCACTCACTCACTCACTCACTCACTCACTCACTCACTCACTCACTCACTCACTCACTCACTCACTCACTCACTCACTCACTCACTCACTCACTCACTCACTCACTCACTCACTCACTCACTCACTCACTCACTCACTCACTCACTCACTCACTCACTCACTCACTCACTCACTCACTCACTCACTCACTCACTCACTCACCCAATTCCTCCCTCCCTCCGTCCCTCACTCCTTCCCTCTCTCCCTCCCTCCTTTTCTTCTTCTTCTTTCCTTTCATCCCTCCCTCCCTCCCTTCCTCTCTCCTTTCCTCCCTTTCTCCTTCCATTTCCATCTCTCTCCTTCCATCTTTTCTTCCTCCTTTACTTCCTCCCACCCTCCCTCCCTATGTGCTTTCCTCCATTTCTCCCCCCTCTCTCTCTCTCTCTCTCTCTCTCTCTCTGTCTCCCTCTCTCCTCCCTCCCTCCTCTCTCTCTCCTCTCTCCCTCCTCTCTCCCTCCTTTCTCCCTCCCTCCTCCCTCCCCTTCATCTCTCTGTCTATCTCTCCATTCTTCCCTCCTCCTATATCTCCCATATCTCCCATATCTCCATCTTTCCATTCTTCCCTCTGTCCTCTTTTCATCCCTTCCCCTCTATCTCTATATTCCTCTATCCCCTTTTTAGTCCTTCCACATTTCTGTTTAACTATCTATCCAACCATCCATCCTTCCATCCATCTATTCGCATGTATGTATCTTTCGACTCGTTCCTCGCCAGGAACCGGCCCTCGCTCCAATACTGCCTGGAGCACAAGTGGCTGCAGTACACGGACCCCTCGCTCAAGACTCGGGAGGACACCATCTTCCTCTCCAACAAGCTGCGAGCCTTCGCCAACCACTACGACAGCAAGCGCCTCAGCCCCGACTTCCAGGATGACTTCCAGGGCTTCGTGCCCCCCAAGGCCGCAGTCCTCAAGCCAGCAGAAACCGCTGACGTCAGCGCCGCCGCTCCTCCTGCTGACGTCAGCACCCCCAGTGCTGACGTCACCACCATCGAGGAAGTGAGCGAGGCGGCCCCTGCAGCCGAGGGCGCCGAACCGGAAGTGGCCAAGGCGGAGGTTTCTGCGAAGACGGAGGCGGAAGTTGAGCGCGTGGCTGATGACATGGTTGCCAAGGCGATGGAGGAAGCCCTCCACGACGCCGCGGAGAAGGCTTAGACAGAAGGCAGAGGAGCCCAGGTTGTAAGGTGAGAGTGGCCAAATTCTGGCTTTATATACAGACAAGCATTTATAGAGGCAGGCATGTAGGCAGGTAGGCAGGTAGGCAGGCAGACAGGTAGACAGGCAGGTAGACAGGCAAGCTGGCAGGCAGACATACAGACAGGCAGGTAGACAGGCAGGCTGGCAGGCAGACGGGCAGATATGCAGGGAGACAGGCAGGTAGACATGCAGACAGGCAGGTAGACAGGCAGGCAGGCAGGCAGACATGCAAACAGGCAGGGAGACAGGCAGGCTGGCAGGCAGACATGCAGACAGGCAGGGAGACAGGCAGGCTGGCAGGCAGACGTGCAGACAGGCAATTAGACAGGCAGGCTGGCAGACAGACAGAGGCTAGCAGGCAGACATACATACGGATAAACATACACATACACACATGCGCGCGCAGAGAGAGAGAGAGAGAGAGAGAGAGAGAGAGAGAGAGAGAGAGAGAGAGGGAGAGAGAGAGACAGAGAGACAGAGAGAGAGAGAGACAGAGAGTGAGTGAGTTAAAGAGACGGACTGACGGACGGACGGACAGACGGACAGAAAGACGAACAGAAAGACAGACAGACAGATGAACAGACAAGCAAATACAGACGAACAGGCAGACAGACGCAGGGGCGGACGGAGAGATACTCATAAGCAACCACACTGAAGGAGGACGGCAGGTTGACAGACAGGAAATGAACCCCCTAGAGCGCCTGGGTGATTTGATGAAGGGGAGTATGACAACTGCATGTTTTGTACTTTTACGAATCCTTCATTTGTTTCAGGATCAAGATGAGGATCAAGCTGTATTTCTTCGGCAACGCACTGCAAACTCGCCTTTCTGTCGACGGAGCTTCCGTTTTTCTGGTTTTGAAGATATGTCTGGTATTTTTCTTCATCAGCCAAGTGTCTGTATTTTGATTCTTCGAGAAGTGACGATTTTCGATGTCTGAGGATATTTTGCTATGACACGTATGTTTTACGTGCAGTATCTATTCAATCCATTATTCTGAAAGGTACGGGACTTGTGCAATGAAACTGTATAAATACATTCAGTGGTTGACATAGAATTAGTCCACCATAGATGTTTTTGACGCATGCAATAGTTACACTTTGATTATGACGACTAGTGTCAATTTGTCGGACTATTACTCTTTGTCTCACAGTGAATTGATTGCCTGCGAGTTTATATTGCACTCCGCCCCTACTCTGTGATAACTTGTACATAGGTTTGGCAAACATTATCCGTGACTCTTGGTGTTGCATTTGACGCCCCTTTTGGAGTCTTTACCCCAGGCTAGTTGGGACTGGTTCGAAATGAGAGTCTGGATGTTCCTTCGAATACATTCAAGGAAGAATGGTAAATGCTGGTCGTTGTTTTTCGAAGAAAAAAGAGAAACAGGAAAATTTACTCAAATTAAACACATATTGTATTTATTCTCAATGACTCCATGGGCTGGTCCTTTTCTAAATCAAAATATTTTTTAAAGCCACGATAATTTTTATTGACTTTTTATCTTAGAACTGCTGATTGAGTGGATAGCACGTCCAGCTATCTCTCCCAAAGACAGCATATTCTGACCAGCAAATACAATGTAAATGGATCAGTGAATAGTCCTCATTGTACATGCTAGCAGTGAAAACGTAGACCTATTTCTGCCTGTGTTTGTGTGTCTTAACTTGTGCATCAGACTGAACAACCATACTCATTACCGACGAAGGGGGGAATGAATCAACTACTTTAGCAACGACATGACTGATTTGCATTAGAAAGCCCGTGTGTCTTCCCTTTGCAGTGTTAGCCACGTGACTAGAGAACTAGCACGTGACTGGTCCTTACTATCCGTCCAATGAGAAGCTCTCGGTTGTGGTTTGTAGGGTCTGAGCCTGACATAAAAGAAAATGAAAATCCTTCTGACTTTTGTTTTATGCACAGAAAGTGATTTTGAAGCCGAAGAAAAGCTGTTGCAGACGATATTTAACGCGACCGCTTGTTCTCTGAGAGAGAGAGTGTGTGTGCGTGTGTGCGTGCGTGTGTTTGTGTGTATGTGTATGTGTGCGTGTGTGTGTGTGTGCGTGCGTGTATTTGTGTGTATGTGTTTGTGTGTGTGTGTGTGTGTGGGGGGTGGGGGGTGGGGGTGGGTGTGGGTGTGGGTGTGTGTGTGTGTGTGTGTGTGTGAGTGTGTGTGTGTGTGGGGGGGGGGGTGCGTGTGTGTGTGTGTGTGTGTGTGCGCGTGTGCGAGTGTGTTTGTGTGTGTGTGTGTTTGTGTGTGTGTGTGTGTGTGTCTGGGTCTGCTTGTCTGTGTGTGTATGTGTGTATGTGTGCGCGCATGCGGGCGCGCGCGTGTGCGCGCGCGCGTGTGCGTGCATGTGTGTGTGAGTGTGTGTTTGTGCTTGCGTGTGTGTGTGTCTGAGTGTGTGTTTGCATGCGTGTGCATGATATATGTTTGTATTTGCGCATGAGTATGCTTGTGTGTGTGTGTGTGTGTGTGTGTGTGTGTGTGAGTAAGCATGTGTGAATGTATTTGTGTGTGTGTAAGCAGAGGCCTTTGCAGCCATTTGTGATCCCACCAATCAGACAAACCATGCGAAGTAACAGGACATGACATGTTGATGGTCACGACGGACAAGCTACAACGAAAAGAAGAAGGAGCAAGTAACCCACCCACACACTCCTCACCCTCACAAAAGAAAAAAAAATCTTAACCCACGGAAGCCAGCAAGAGCTACAGAGAGATGTGGAGGACTGGCATCAGTCAGTACCTACATGTATTCACCTGGACATAAACGCACACTTGCTATCCAGAAGGCGTACCGCTGTAGTGTAGTACATGGCAGATGTCTTGTGTGTGTGTGTGTGTGTGTGTGTGTGTGTGTGTGTGTGTGTGTGTGTGTGTGTGTGAGAGAGAGAGAGAGAGAGAGAGAGAGAGAGAGAGAGAGAATGGGAGATATAAAAAGAGACAGTGACTGAGAGAGACGGACAGACGGACGGACGGTCGGAAGGACAGACAGATAAACAGACATACACAGACAGACATAGACACAGGGAAAGGCACATATAGATACATACACACACACACTCACACACACACACACACACACACACAGAGAGAGAGAGAGAGAGAGAGAGAGAGAGAGAGAGAGAGAGAGAGAGGTGAGAGGGCCACTGGAAAATAGACAGAAGTTGGACAGTTAGTCACTCTTAATGGGAGGAATGCAAAAGAAGCTCATTCACCCATCCCCCAACCCTCACCCTGTGGCACAGTGGACGCCATGCACACGACAGATCACGGAAGCAGCCAGCCAGGGGTGAAAGGCTTTCGTCAGTAGCCGTTGTGATCCTGTCACCCGTACCAAGGCCTTGTCGCAACCACGCCACAGAGGGTTATCACACATCATAGAATGCACTGATACAGGAGATCCAAAGGAAAAGACAACATGATATTGCTCTTGCAATGATGGCAAGTTCTATCTTAATTAAACACGGACAAATCAATCAAACGAACAAGTTACACATGATTTTGGCAAGGAATGTAAGCAGATAAAACAAAGTGACCTTTGGCTGAACATTTTTTGGGGAAAAAAAATTAACATGTTGTAATTCAAGGGGAGGGGTGCGGGGGTGGGGGGTGGGCAGGAGGGAAGTAAGCTGCCTCTCTAACTGAACGTGCGACCCTTGCGTTTTCCGGCAATGCAAAAAAAGATGTTGTGTTTGCGGTAACATAGCCAAACTAAATAGGCTCGGGAAGGTGGGCCAAAACTGTTTTTGTTTGTTTTATAAGAGGACAGATTAAAATTTATCAAGTTTCTCTTTATTTTAAAATCCTTTTTTTATTTTAAGGACTCACAGAGTGCTCATGAGGCAAGGAAGATGGGACAGCACGTAATTTGTTGTTTATCGTCAACTTTTCCTGTTTGTTTTTTTTTGTCGTTGTAGACTTTCCTTTTTTTTTGCATATTCGAAAACAAGTTTACGGTCACCAGAAAAAAGAGTCGGTCGAGATACCATAAAACGTTTTTGTTTTTGTTTGTGTGTGTGTGTGCGTGTGTGTGTGTGTGTGTGTGTGTGTGTGTGTGTGTGTGTGTGTGTGTGTGTGTGTGTGTGGCTATTACTCGCAGCTCTGGCTCATTCCGTTACGTCACGATATCATGCCAGGCTGCAGTGCTGTTCCCTTATGTGGGAATAAATCAGCTGGAGGACAGCTGTTTCCCTATAATCCTGGATTTGACCAGAAATGGATTAACTGCTGTTCAATACGATTCCTCCGCTACTGTTATTAGCAAGGGGTATAACTCCAGCAACCCAGAACTCGCCACCAATAATCCACATTTTTTGTGTGTTAATTACTTGCCTCTGAATGAGTTCAGATTTGCGTTAAGATACTTTTTCTTTATTTTCCTTCAAACGTATGTCAAATGTTTCAAACCACATGCTGCATAATTTGTCGATGGTGATTTTGGAATCTTAGGCGCTAATCGGGAATGGCAAAGACTTTTGTTTGCGAGGGGACGCAACTCGTACGTGAATTTTTACTATCCTCCTGTTCCGTTGTACTGTGCTTTATCCCTCCTACAAAGCGTAGCAGGTCGAGGAGTTTTGATTGCTTGTTTTTTATGACTTTAAAAGCTCATTATCATGTAGATAGTTTAGAAGGTTCTCTTGGGATATATGAATTACCTAAATGATTTTGCATTCAATTTTATCCTGCATGATCAAAAAGACGACTTAATGAAAGCAATAGAATCGATTATCATTGAGAAAAGACGGAAATATCCATCACTAGTCACAAGGAAAGGTCAAAGGAAATCCCACAATGTGTGTCGTATTTACCGACACGGGTATAAATGTTGCTGTTTCAGTTTCAGTTCAGTTTAGTCTCTT
>JAWQFJ010002364.1:0-37500 GCA_034096865.1 Theodoxus fluviatilis
TAGAGATGATGGTGGTGGCAGTGATGGTGGTAGAGGTAGAGGTAATGGTGGTGGCAGTGATGGTGGTAGAGGTAGAGATGATGGTGGTGGCAGTGATGGTGGTAGTGGTAGAGGTAATGGTGGTGGCAGTGATGGTGGTAGTGGTAGAGATGGTAAAAACGGTAGAGATGATGGTGGTGGTAGTGATGGTAGTAGAGGTAGAGATTATGGTGGTGGCAGTGATGGTGGTAGTGGTAGAGATGGTAAAAACGGTAGAGGTGATGGTGGTGGCAGTGATGGTGGTAGAGGTAGAGATGATGGTGGTGGCAGTGATGGTAGTAGTGGTAGAGGTGATGGTGGTGGCAGTGATGGTAGTAGTGGTAGAGGTGATGGTGGTGGCAGTGATGGTGGTAGAGGTAGAGATGATGGTGGTGGCAGTGATGGTAGTAGTGGTAGAGGTGATGGTGGTGGCAGTGATGGTAGTAGTGGTAGAGGTGATGGTGGTGGCAGTGATGGTAGTAGAGGTAGAGATGATGGTAGAAACGGTAGAGATGATGGTGGTGGCAGTGATGGTGGTAGAGGTAGAGGTGATGGTGGCAGTGATAGTAGTAGTGGTAGAGATGATGGTGGTGGCAGTGATGGTGGTAGAGGTAGAGGTGATGGTGGTGGCAGTGATGGTAGTAGTGGTAGAGGTGATGGTGGTGGCAGTGATGGTAGTAGTGGTAGAGGTGATGGTGGTGGCAGTGATGGTGGTAGAGGTAGAGATGATGGTGGTGGCAGTGATGGTAGTAGTGGTAGAGGTGATGGTGGTGGCAGTGATGGTAGTAGTGGTAGAGGTGATGGTGGTGGCAGTGATGGTAGTAGAGGTAGAGATGATGGTAGAAACGGTAGAGATGATGGTGGTGGTAGTGATGGAAGTAGAGGTAGAGATTATGGTGGTGGCAGTGATGGTGGTAGAGGTAGAGGTGATGGTGGCAGTGATAGTAGTAGTGGTAGAGATGATGGTGGTGGCAGTGATGGTAGTACAGGTAGAGGTGATGGTGATGGTAGTAGAGGTAGAGATGATGGTGGTGGCAGTGATGGTGGTAGTGGTAGAGGTGATGGTGGTGGCAGTGATGGTAGTAGAGGTAGAGATGATGGTGGTGGCAGTGATGGTGGTAGTGGTAGATGTGATGGTGATGGCAGTGATGGTGGTAGTGGTAGAGGTAGAGATGATGGTGGTGGCAGTGATGGTGGTAGTGGTAGAGATGATGGTGGTGGCAGTGATGGTGGTAGAGGTAGAGATGATGGTGGTGGCAGTGATGGTAGTAGAGGTAGAGGTGATGGTGGTGGCAGTGATGGTGGTAGTGGTAGAGATGATGGTGGTGGCAGTGATGGTAGTAGTGGTAGAGATGATGGTGGTGGCAGTGATGGTGGTAGAGGTAGAGATGATGGTGGTGGCAGTGATGGTAGTAGTGGTAGAGGTGATGGTGGTGGCAGTGATGGTGGTAGAGGTAGAGATGATGGTGGTGGCAGTGATGGTAGTAGTGGTAGAGATGATGGTGGTGGCAGTGATGGTGGTAGAGGTAGAGATGATGGTGGTGGCAGTGATGGTGGTAGAGGTAGAGGTGATGGTGGTGGCAGTGATGGTGGTAGAGGTAGAGATGATGGTGGTGGCAGTGATGGTAGTAGAGGTAGAGATGATGGTGGTGGCAGTGATGGTGGTAGAGGTAGAGATGATGGTGGTGGCAGTGATGGTAGTAGAGGTAGAGATGATGGTGGTGGCAGTGATGTGGTAGAGGTAGAGATGATGGTGGTGGCAGTGATGGTAGTAGAGGTAGAGATGATGGTGGTGGCAGTGATGGTGGTAGTGGTAGAGTTGATGGTGGTGGCAGTGATGGTGGTAGAGGTAGAGATGATGGTGGTGGCAGTGATGGTAGTAGATGTAGAGATGATGGTGGTGGTAGTGATGGTGGTAGAGGTAGAGATTATGGTGGTGGCAGTGATGGTGGTAGAGGTAGAGATGATTGTGATGGCAGTGATGATGGTAGAGGTAGAGATGATGGTGGCGGCAGTGATGGTGGTAGAGGTAGAGGTGATGGTGGTGGCAGTGATGGTAGTAGATGTAGAGGTGATGGTGGTGGCAGTGATGGTAGTAGATGTAGAGGTGATGGTGGTGGCAGTGATGGTGATAGAGGTAGCGATGATGGTGGTGGCAGTGATGGTGGTAGAGGTAGAGATGATTGTGATGGCAGTGATGATGGTAGAGGTAGAGATGATGGTGGTGGTAGTGATGGTGGTAGAGGTAGAGATTATGGTGGTGGCAGTGATGGTGGTAGAGGTAGAGATGATTGTGATGGCAGTGATGGTGGTAGAGGTAGAGATGATTGTGATGGTAGTGATGGTGGTAGAGGTAGAGATTATGGTGGTGGCAGTGATGGTGGTAGAGGTAGAGATGATTGTGATGGCAGTGATGATGGTAGAGGTAGAGATGATGGTGGTGGTAGTGATGGTGGTAGAGGTAGAGATTATGGTGGTGGCAGTGATGGTAGTAGTGGTAGAGATGATTGTGATGGCAGTGATGGTAGTAGAAGTAGAGATAATGGTGGTGGCAGTGATGGTGGTAGAGGTAGAGATGATTGTGGTGGCAGTGATGGTCGTAGAGGTAGAGGTGATGGTGGTGGCAGTGATGATGGTAGAGGTAGAGATGATTTTGGTGGCAGTGATGGTGGTAGAGGTGATGGTGGTGGTGGTAGAGGTAGAGATGATGGTGGTAGAGGTAGGGGTGATGGTAGTGACAGTGATGGTGGTAGAGGTAGAGATGATGGTGGTGGCAGTGATGGTGGTAGAGGTAGAGATGATGGTGGTGGCAGTGATGGTGGTGGCAGTAATGGTGGTAGTGGTAGTTACAGTGGTGGTGATGATATTGGTCATGGAGGTGGTAGTGGTGGTGGTGATGGAAATGATGGTGGCTGTTGTCATGGTCATAATTGCAGAAGTGATAGTGATGGTGGTGATGGAAGTGATGGTGGCTGTTGTCATGGTATAATGGCAGAGGTGATAGTGATGGTGGTGATGGAAGTGATGGTGGCTGTTGTCATGGTCATAATGGCAGAGGTGATAGTGATGGTGGTGATGGAAGTGATGGTGGCTGTTGTCATGGTCATAATGGCAGAGGTGATAGTGATGGTGGTATAGTGTCATGGGGGTATAGTAGTTGTGGAGTTGATAGTAGCCATTGTGTGGGTGGTGTTGGTGGGATGGGGGATGGGATGGCAGTGGTTTAGTGGTGGTCATTGAATAGGTGCATTGGTGGTGATAGCGGGAGTGAGATGGGGGATGGGTGGTGGTGGTGGTTGTTTGGTGGGTCATTATAATGGTGCAGTGGGGGTGGGGGTGGGTGGTGGGTTCTGAGATGGGGTGATGGTGATGGTGGGAGTGAAGAATCACACTTTTTATTATTTGAGATCATAGATGTGATGAAAGTCATATACAATTTGATCTTTCCTTGCAACAAAGAGACTGGTGATGGAGAGATATGACAGAAAATGTTTGAACGACTGTTGTTGTTTTTTAATACCATGTCTAAGTATCTACTGCTTCTGATGTCTGAAAAATATACTGTCACCAAAAATGCAATTCATGCTCCCCTTGTGATTCACTATTGAATACCTTTTTGACTCACATGCGAAGCAAAAGTGAGACTATGTACTCACCCTTTTCGTCCGTCCGGGCGTCCGGGCGTCCAAAAACTTTAACGTTGGATTTTTCTCGGACACTATTAAGTCTATCAACACCAAATGTGGCATGATGGTGTATGATGACAAGGCCTCAAAAAACATACATAGTGACTTAACCTTGCTTCAAGGTCAAGGTCGCAGGGGCCATAAATGTTGTCAAAAAAACAGTCATTTTTCACATTTTCTCAATTTTCTCTGGCGTTTTAGAGATTGGATACCTCACCTATATATGGTATATAGGGCAAAGTAAGCCCTACCTTTTGATACCAGTTTGGTTGACCTTGCTTCAAGGTCAAGGTCACAGGAGCTCTTCAAAGTTGGATTGTATACATATTTTGAAGTGAACCTGACCCTGAACTATGGAAGATAACTGTTTCAAACTTAATAATTATGTGGGGCACATGTTATACTTTCCTCATGAGACACATTTGGTCACATATCATCAAGGTCAAGGTCACTTTGACCCTTATGAAATGTGACCAAAATGGGGTAGTGAACCACTAAAAGTGACTATATCTCATGGTAGAAAGTGCCAATAATCACCATTGTGCTTCCTACGTCTTGAATTAACAGCTTTGTGTTGCATGACCTTGGATGACCTTGACCTTGGGTCAAGGTCACATGTATTTTGGTAGGAAAAATGTGTAAAGCATTTCTTAGTGTGTGATGTCATTGGTGGGTTTAGTTGTTTGACCTTGACCTTGAAGGTCAAGGTCATATAAAGGTCAAGGTCAAGCATGTGAGTCGTATGGGCTTTGCCCTTCTTGTTTTTCGTGTTTGCAGTTGGAGTCTTTGAAGAATGACTTCTTCGTCATGGAGCGAGCTGTGAACCTGAACACATACCAGCCCAAGCAGGCCATGTACCGAAGTCTTGCCATCGTACAAGGTGAGGTAGCCAGTCAGCTCAGGGGTTTGGCCACACAGGCCTCTGTCACTCCATCTTCAATCTGCTTCCACCAATGGCATGTCCAGAATGCAAGGCGCTATCAGTAGCAGGCTGACTCTGTCACCTGAAGCTGTATGCATGACCCAGTTAATTCAGGCAATAGCATTCAGTCTGGTCTTGATTTCTAGGCAAGCCTAGATCAAGATGGCGTTATATGTCAAGAGTCTTCATGACTTAGTCACATTGTGCATTTTTAAGCTGCTGAATTTAGAACAGAGAGACCTCGCTGGAAACACGAATAGGAGCAACTAGGGGTTAGCCGCCAGCTACGTCGCTATGGGCATGACATGTACAGCAAGGGATGGAGAGAGACAACAGGGCCTGCCTACAAATTTAGCTCAGACTAACTGCTGTGTGGGTTTTTTTTTGCACACATATGGCCCCCAGGAGATACAGATGTTTGCAATGGATTCATTATGTTTTTCTGTATAAGTAGAGAATTAAAGAAATATTTGAAATGCATATTGTCATTGGAGAATTTCTTATAGAGATGCTAAGTGGAAAGATCAAACTGGACTTGGATCGCAAGATGTCAGGGCATACTGTACTTATTGTTCTGGGGTTGTTCCTATGGTGGATGAAAGGAGCAGTGCTGCTTGCGCACTCTATAGGTGCACACAAAGGCAACTGACCCTGAAAATGTTACGAAACCAGACGATCCATTGATATGCTTGAGGATAGGTGAAATTTACATCAAGAAAAAAAAATTCCTCAGTAAAATTCCAGAATAACACAGCTTAGCCTATTACTTACAAGTCCTAGCTGTAATTAGATATGTCTTCAGAACCAGAACAGTACATGTACAACTTATCCCCTGATGAATAAAAAAAATTGAGTCCCACTTCACTTCACTGCCTGCAACAAAGTGGGTCTAATTTTCTCTTTTGTCTTTCACAAACTGCACCATCATTCTCTTTTGCACTGTGTGATACTTGTATTATTTAGCTGAGATGGGCAGCACCCATACCTTACTCACGGCTGCCTTGCCCTATGCAGACATTGACCGCGAGAAGTCAGAGGTGGTGCAGTTCAAGATGCCGGACATGGGGCCGAGCATGGACCGCCTCTGGGCCTACACCTGTCCCCTCACCAAGGGCCACAACGTCAGCTGCATTGCCTGGAACAGGGCCAACCTGGTCAGTGCGCCTCACTCCAGTATTGCAGTGCTTATAACCTCTGCCACGGAGGTCGTGTTTTATCCTTGGTTCGTTACTTAATTAGTTAATTAGCAAAATAACTCGAAAAGTTCAAAACCGATTCCGATGACATTTGGTGGAAAGTCAGGGTTTTACCCAAGGAGGACTCCCTTACATTTTTGACTCACATGCGAAGCAAAAGTGAGTCTATGTACTGAGCCGTGTCGTCCGTCCGTCCGTCCGTCCGGGCGTCCGTCCGGGCGTAAAAAACTTAAACGTTGGATTTTTCTCAGAGACTATTAAGTCTATCAACACCAAATGTGGCATGATGGTGTATGATGACAAGGCCTCAAAAAACATACATAGTGACTTGACCTTGCTTCAAGGTCAAGGTCACAGGAGCCATAAATGTGGTCTCAAAAACAGTCATTTTTCACATTTTCTCAATTTTCTCCCACGTTATTGAGAATGGCGACCTTAGCTACAAGTGGTATATAGGGCAAAGCAAGCCCTATCTATTGATACCAGTTTGGTTGACTTTGCTTCAAGGTCAAGGTCACAGGAGCTCTTCAAAGTTGGATTGTATACATATTTTGAAGTGACCTTGACCCTGAACTATGGAAGATAACTGTTTCAAACTTAATAATTATGTGGGGCACATGTTATACTTTCCTCATGAGACACATTTGGTCACATATCATCAAGGTCAAGGTCACTTTGACCCTTATGAAATGTGACCAAAATGGGGTAGTGAACCACTAAAAGTGACTATATCTCATGGTAGAAAGTGCCAATAATCACCATTGTGCTTCCTATGTCTTGAATTAACAGCTTTGTGTTGCATGACCTTGGATGACCTTGACCTTGGGTCAAGGTCACATGTATTTTGGTAGGAAAAATGTGTAAAGCATTTCTTTGTGTATGATGTCATTGGTAGGTTTAGTTGTTTGACCTTGACCTTGAAGGTCACCTGAAGGTCAAGGTCATATAAAGGTCAAGGTCAAGCATGTGAGTCGTATGGGCTTCGCCCTTCTTGTTCAGGTTATCTGCAACCTTGTTTGGGAATTACAACCAAAAAGGGAATGTTAACTGCTATGAATTTTAGGAATAGGAAGCATAAAAAGATATTTTTATTTCCATCACGAGGTTGATGATGTCAAACTATTGATGACACAGGCAAATGAGTTCTGCACTCAGATATCCTATCAGCCAATAAAATGAACTAGACTTTGTACAGTCAGGCCTGGCTAGCAGAACATGCTGCCGTTATTAATTTATATATGCCATGGAAGAAAAATGTTGGCTTCTTGGTGGAGATTTGCAATCTCTGAGTGCTCTTTAGTCTTTTGGCTGCTTAATTGTCAGCCCAGATGCAGTTTTTGACTCACATGCAAAGCAAAAGTGAGTCTATGTACTCACCCTTTTCGTCCGTCCGGGCGTCCGGGCGTCCAAAAACTTTAACGTTGGATTTTTCTCGGACACTATTAAGTCTATCAATACCAAATGTGGCATGATGGTGTATGATGACAAGGCCTCAAAAAACATACATAGTGACTTAACCTTGCTTCAAGGTCAAGGTCGCAGGGGCCATAAATGTTGTCTAAAAAACAGTCATTTTTCACATTTTCTCAATTTTCTCTGAAGTTTTTGAGATTGGATACCTCACCTATATATGGTATATAGGGCAAAGTAAGCCCTATCTTTTGATACCAGTTTGGTTGACCTTGCTTCAGGTCAAGGTCACAGGAGCTCTTCAAAGTTGGATTGTATACATGTCTTGAAGTGACCCTGACCCTGAACTATGGAAGATAACTGTTTTAAACTTAATAATTATGTGGGGCACATGTTATACTTTCCTCATGAGACACATTTGGTCACATATCATCAAGGTCAAGGTCACTTTGACCCTTATGAAATGTGACCAAAATGGGGTAGTGAACCACTAAAAGTGACCATATCTCATGGTAGAAAGTGCCAATAATCACCATTGTGCTTCCTATGTCTTGAATTAACAGCGTTGTGTTGCATGACCTTGGATGACATTGACCTTGGGTCAAGGTCACATGTATTTTGGTAGGAAAAATGTGTAAAGCATTTCTTAGTGTATGATGTCATTGGTAGGTTTAGTTGTTTGACCTTGACCTTGAAGGTCATCTGAAGGTCAAGGTCATATAAAGGTCAAGGTCAATCATGTGAGTCGTATGGCTTTGCCCTTCTTGTTCAAGTTGTACAGAATGCTCAGTTGCTTTTTTGGTTTAGGTGCTGTCCTGTACGTGCCTCCATGAACTCAGATCAATGGACAAGAGGAGTGTGTGAGTGTGTGTGTGTGTGTGTGTGTGTGTGTGTGTGTGTGTGTTTGTGTGTGTAAGTAAGTGTGTGTGTGTGTATGTGTGTGTGTGTGCATGCGTGTGTGTGATGGTAGAGATATTAGATGTTGCACACAGCTAGAAAGACTCACTTGAAATGGATGGGGTGCTCATTGTAAAGCAAACATGAAACATTGCAGATGCTGCATGTTTTCTGTCACATTTGTGGCCTCTTGAATATGGATATGGCTTGTATGATAAGCATGCATGATTAGTCTGTATGTTTCAGAGTGAAGACAGACTGCTTTACTGGCCTGAATGTAAGACATGAAGAATAATGCAGTGTTTTATAATTATTGAAATGAGGTGTGTGTTTGCATGTGGTGGCATGGATTTTACTCATGATTATGCATGATTCTCCTGCACAGGACCTTGTGGCAGTTGGCTATGGTCAGTTTGAATTCACCAACCAGAAGCCTGGTCTCATCTGCTGTTGGTCCCTGAAGAATCCTGAGGTGAGTAGGGCAATGTGTATGTGTGCATGCATGCGTGCATGCATGTATGACATATTGACAACACATGTTGTCACCTCTCAAATTTGCTTTTTTCAACCTTCCTGATCCTGCTTCTACTCTTCTTTCCCTAGCACTCCTGTAGCTCCTGATGGTTATTTATCCTGTTGCTGCTGCTCCTCCTTTGCTTTCCCACTGAGTTCTTCCTCCAAGTTCTCTTCTTTCTTCTCTAATTCCATCTCCTCCTCCTCCATCTCCCTCTTTGATTGCTACTTCTTCTCCTGCTCCTCCTCCTCCTCCTGTGGCATCTGCTCTTCCTTCCCCAGCACTCCTCTTGCTCTTTCTTATTGATCCTGTTGTTGTTTATTGATCCTGTTGTTGTTTGTCCTCCTGCAGTTGTTTATTGATCCTGTTGTTGTTTGTCCTCCTGCAATTGTTTATTGATCCTGTTGTTGTTTGTCCTCCTGCAGTTGTTTATTGATCCTGTTGTTGTTTGTCCTCCTGCAATTGTTTATTGATCCTGTTGTTGTTTGTCCTCTTGCTCTTTTTATTGATCCTGTTGTTGTTTGTCCTCCTGCAATTGTTTATTGATCCTGTTGTTGTTTGTCCTCCTGCAATTGTTTATTGATCCTGTTGTTGTTTGTCCTCCTGCTCTTTTTATTGATCCTGTTGTTGTTTGTCCTCCTGCAATTGTTTATTGATCCTGTTGTTGTTTGTCCTCCTGCAATTGTTTATTGATCCTGTTGTTGTTTGTCCTCCTGCAGTTGTTTATTGATCCTGTTGTTGTTTGTCCTCCTGCAGTTGTTTATTGATCCTGTTGTTGTTTGTCCTCCTGCAGTTGTTTATTGATCCTGTTGTTGTTTGTCCTCCTGCAGTTGTTTATTGATCCTGTTGTTGTTTGTCCTCCTGCAGTTGTTTATTGATCCTGTTGTTGTTTGTCCTCCTGCAGTTGTTTATTGATCCTGTTGTTGTTTGTCCTCCTGCAGTTGTTTATTGATCCTGTTGTTGTTTGTCCTCCTGCAGTTGTTTATTGATCCTGTTGTTGTTTGTCCTCCTGCAGTTGTTTATTGATCCTGTTGTTGTTTGTCCTCCTGCAGTTGTTTATTGATCCTGTTGTTGTTTGTCCTCCTGCAGTTGTTTATTGATCCTGTTGTTGTTTGTCCTCCTGCAGTTGTTTATTGATCCTGTTGTTGTTTGTCCTCCTGCAGTTGTTTATTGATCCTGTTGTTGTTTGTCCTCCTGATCCTCAATCCCGTTGCCTGCTCCTCCTTTTGCTCTGCCTTCCCTTTTTGTTCTTCTCCTCCTCTTCCAACTCCTGCTTGTTTTCATGCTTTTTCCCTGCTCCTTCATCTTTTCCTCCTGTACTCCCCTGTGCCCTCTGCTCTTCCTCTTACTCCTCCTTCTCCTACTACTTCTCATCTTTATCTTCCTTTATTTTTTCCTTCTCCTTCTATTCCTTTACTTTCTCCTCCTTCTCTTACCTCGTCTTCATTTCCTCCTTGGGCCATTCCGTCATCTCTGTCTTTACTTATTTGCACTCTGCTTACTTTCTACATGATGTATGCATGTACATTGCACTGATATGTTTCCGTTTGTCTCACTTCAGTATCCTGAGAGGATATACACAACCAGACAGGGTGTGACATCTTTGGACTTTGCCAACAAAAACAACAACCTTTTGGCGGTTAGTAACCAGCTGATGCAAACTTAAATGCAGCAGTGGTACAAACTGCCCAGTGCCCCTGCATCACCTGGAAAGCTGTTGCTTTTTGGGGGCTTGCTTTGGTAGCTTGGGAATGGATTACAGAATCTAGAATATTTTCAAGTTGTTTGCAGCAGGGGAAAATCTCTCACAATTATACCTAGAGTGTTCTTACCCCCCTCCCCCCCCCCCCCCCCCCCCCCCCCCCTCCCCACCCAAGTACTTCTGTATTAAAATTGAGGCTGATTCACCATTTTATTTGTTTCTTTTTGAAAAGTAAGTGAATTGAATTTTATAAAAATATTAATGACCTTGCACTTAAATTTATTTAGATAATATTTCCATTTCAGTTATTGGTGCATCAAAATGAGAAGTTATGTTAGAGAGAGGCATGTTTGAACAGTGGTAAGCATGGGTGCCCTAAGTCAACTTTCTCTTTCTCTTTCAATGGACAGGCTGGTCTGTATGATGGAGGTGTGGTCATCTTCAACGTCAGACTTGCAGAAGATGAGCCAGTGCTGGACAATTTGTAAGTGTTTAAGGTGTTGTGTGTGTGTGTGTGTGTGTTTGTGTGTGTAAGTGTGTGTGTGTGTGTGTGTGTGTGTGTATGTGTGAGTGTGTGTGTGCATGCACTGTGGGTGTGGGGGCAGGAAAAGTTATGCCTTGCATTGAAGAAGTGACAAGCTGAGGCTGTTGCAAACAAGTACTTAAGAATGTTTTCATCATTGTGTCTTGGTAAAATACTAGTACATGGAGAGCTAATGAGGTCACACACTAAATTTGAGTAAAGACTTCCTGAATTGACTTATCTGCACTAGGCATGAGAAACCAAAATACTACTGGTAAAGTAAATGTTCTGTACTCTATTAATGATATAAGAATTGGAACAAAGAAATGTTGTAACCAGAAAATTAATATTTTTTACAAGCGTATGCACTAACTGACATGAACCACATGCGTTAGTTTTTACCCATGGAAGGAAAGATGCCCCTTCCCCCCACTCCACCCCATCCCCAACCCCACCCTCCCACCCCTGTCCAAATCCCACCCCTCACTCCACCCCTCCACCCCCACCCCCAATTTTTTTAAATTTTGACCTTTGCTGATCTGTTGATGCATACTGCATATTATTTCCTGTTTGAGTGAGATGGCAATACTCACCTCTGCCCTGTGACTGTTTGCAGCGACTCTGCAGGCAAGCATGCAGGACCTGTGTGGCAGATCAAGTGGATTGAGAAAGAGAAAGGCGCCGGGGAGGAGAAGGCCGAGGTCATTGTGTCCATCTCCACAGACGGCCGGGTCACCCAGTGGTCCATCAGGAAGGGTTTCGAGAGCCATGGTGAGCTGATGACTAAATGTGTCCCTCCACACAGTGGAAGTCTCTGATTTTGTCCCTCCACACAGTGGAAGTCTCTGATGACCACAGTATGGTGTCCCTCCACACAGTGGAAGTCTCTGATGACCACAGTATGGTGTCCCTCCACACAGTGGAAGTCTCTGATTTTGTCCCTCCACACAGTGGAAGTCTCTGATGACCACAGTATGGTGTCCCTCCGCACAGTGGAAGTCTCTGATGACCACAGTGTGGTGTCCCTCCGCACAGTGGAAGTCTCTGATGACCACAGTGTGTCCCTCCACACAGTGGAAGTCTCTGATGACGAAGTGTGTCCCTCCACACAGTGGAAGTCTCTGATGACCACAGTGTGTCCCTCCACACAGTGGAAGTCTCTGATGACCACAATGTGTTCCTCCACACAGGGGAAGTCTCTGATGACCACAATGTGTTCCTCCACACAGGGGAAGTCTCTGATAACCAAATGTGTCCCTCCAAACAGTGGAAGTCTCTGATGACCAAAGTGTGTCCCTCCACACAGGGGAAGTCTCTGATGACCAAATGTGTCCCTCCAAACAGTGGAAGTCTCTGATGACCAAAGTGTGTTCCTCCACACAGGGGAAGTCTCTGATGACCAAATGTGTCCCTCCAAACAGTGGAAGTCTCTGATGACCACAGTGTGTCCCTCCACACAGTGGAAGTCTCTGATGACCACAATGTGTCCCTCCAAACAGTGGAAGTCTCTGATGACCACAGTGTGTCCCTCCACACAGTGGAAGTCTCTGATGACCACAATGTGTCCCTCCACACAGTGGAAGTGTCTGATGACCAAAGTGTGTCCCTCCACACAGGGGAAGTCTCTGATGACCAAGTGTGTCCCTCCACACAGTGAAAGTCTCTGATGACCACAGTGTGGTGTCCCTCCACACAGTGGAAGTCTCTGATGACCACAGTGTGTCCCTCCACACAGTGGAAGTCTCTGATGACCACAATGTGTCCCTCCAAACAGTGGAAGTCTCTGATGACCACAGTGTGTCCCTCCACACAGTGGAAGTCTCTGATGACCAAAGTGTGTCCCTCCACACAGTGGAAGTCTCTGATGACCAAAGTGTGTCCCTCCACACAGGGGAAGTCTCTGATGACCACAGTGTGTCCCTCCACACAGGGGAAGTCTCTGATGACCAAATGTGTCCCTCCACACAGTGGAAGTCTCTGATGATCAAACTGTGTCCCTCCACACAGTGGAAGTCTCTGATGACCACAGTGTGTCCCTCCACACAGTGGAAGTCTCTGATGACCACAGTGTGTCCCTCCACACAGTGGAAGTCTCTGATGACCAAAGTGTGTCCCTCCACACAGTGGAAGTCTCTGATGACCAAAGTGTGTCCCTCCACACAGTGGAAGTCTCTGATGACCAAAGTGTGTCCCTCCACACAGTGGAAGTCTCTGATGTTTGCTGTTCAGAGCAGAGATAATGAACAGAATGCTATATTTCATTGTGTCTTGATGACTCAGGAGTGTGATAACTATCAGTCAGTGTTCAGTTCAAACAAAAGATTGATGTGTTTGAAGTGACAGCTATGCCTTTAACCAAAGAAATGCTCAGATTTAGAATACTAGCATTGACTGATGAGAGGCACTTCTTAGTGGAGAGAGTGTACTTCTATGGTTTGGAAAAGAGAACTACATAGGAAAACATGCACAACTTAGCAAGCAGGGAATACTGCATTGTTTGTTTCTTATCACACCTGTCTAGTTTGCATGTTGCAAAAATCGCTGGCAAAATATTTATGTAAGTCTTAATTATAGAATACATCTACTTTGACAATGTAAGCACTGACATTCCTTGACATATATAGCCTGCTTTTTTGGGGTTCACACACTTATAATTGGTGATGTGAGAATATCCATGCTAATCCTTACAGACTTGATGCGCCTGAAGAGAATGCCCACGAGGATGAGCGTGAGGGGGAGGGAGAAGAAGGGAGAAGCATTCATCTCCAGATTTGCTGGCGGTCTCTGCTTCGACTTTGTCCATGACTCCAATATGTGAGTTGATTCTTTGACTCTGTGATCAACTCCACTTTTCCTGATGCCTCCATGGTGCTTCCTGTCACCCCATCTTTATCCTCCAGTGTCTCCAGCTCCAGCATTCCTGTTCTTGTCTCTTTCTGTTCACCCACACCTTCCTTCTCATGTCCTCTTCATTTTCTGTAGTCTTCACTTGGTCTTCCCCACCCCTCTTTTTATAATTGTCTTATTCCTGCTCTATCCTGCTTGTGAGGTTTGTACTATGTTTGTATGTGTGTGTAAATAAATAATTAAGTGAGTGGGTGGGTGGGTGGGTGGGTGGGAGAGTGAGTGAGTGGGTGGATGGGTGGGTAGGTGGGTGGGTAAGTCAGTCAGTCAGTCAGTCAGTCAGTCAATCAGTCAGTCAGTTAGTCAGTCAGTCAGTCAGTCAGTCAATAAGTTGATTAATTAATAGTTTATCCCATGTAGTTTGCTTCCCCTGTTCCCCCACCTCACACACCCCAAACCCGAGTAATCTTTTTTTTATAAAGCAAACTTTTCAGAATGTCCTGTGGTTTAGAGAAAGCCTTGGAATGCAACTGATATCAATAGCACCTTTTAATTGATGATATTTCTTTCCACCCACCCATTGTGAAATGATTGGCATGTGGGGTTCAAACTGTCTGTGTTGACTTCTGCAGCTATCTGGCAGGGACGGAGGAGGGACACATTCACAAGTGCTCTTGCTCCTACAACGAGCAGTACCTGGAGAGCTACTCAGGTCACACAGTAAGTCTGCGTAGAGGCAGTGTGTGTTCACTTCCGCACTGTGGATGAGTACCAGCAACTGTATACTGAAGATTTTGCACATAGGGCAAAGCCATTTATGAGGGCTGATGCAAACGGGGTCATTCTGTGACCTCTCCTTGACCCCATAGAGTATGACAATCACCAGGCGTGGAACTGGCACTGCACATGCTCCGACACCCACAGCACTCTCCAAGACCACCAATAATAAAGGCAGTGTGAACTGACTTCCTCTGCAAAGGGAATGAGAACCAGCAACTGTATACAAAGTCACAGTACATGCATGAAAGCATTTGATTCACTGCCTCGCTTGTCTCTGGGTAGATCAATTATATCTGGTGTAATTGCAAAGTGCACTTATTGGCATTAAATCTGGCTAGGAAGCTGCCTGAATGAACTCCTTCCGTGAAGTCACCTGACACTGAATCTGTGTGGATGAGTAGGTGTCCACCTTATCACTTGGGGCACTTGTACTTTCAAAGTGTCAACATGATGTAATACTGTCTGTTCCTGTGTAACTACCTGGACTTTTAAAATTGTATTTATTACTGCATTTCTTTCTTTGACCGTGGAAACATGTTAACTGTGAAAACACTCCCAAACAAGCACCGTTCATTATGTTGCTTTTCCAGTTACCATTACAGACACCAGTGGGCAGCAAGTAGCACAAGTACAACACTGCTCTGTGTGTTTAGGGTCCTGTGTATCGGATTGAGTGGTCTCCCTTTCTTCCTGACGTGTTCCTGAGCTGTGGTGCTGACTGGACAGTGCGACTGTGGGACCAGGAGAGGACTGCCCCTGTCCTGTCCTTCTATTCTTCAACAGTGAGTCTCTCTATTCATCATCTGTAGTCCTTCTATTCTTCAACAGTGAGTCTCTCTATTCATCATCTGTAGTCCTTCTATTCTTCAACAGTGAGTCTCTCTATTCATCACCTGTAGTCCTTCTATTCTTCAACAGTGAGTCTCTCTATTCATCATCTGTAGTCCTTCTATTCTTCAACAGTGAGTCTCTCTATTCATCATCTGTAGTCCTTCTATTCTTCAACAGTGAGTCTCTCTGCTCTTTGTCTGTAGTCTGCTGTATTGTTCTGTCCTTTCCCTCTATTCTTCAATGGTGAGTTTCTCTATTTATTTCCTGTAGTGTTCTCTACTGCTCTATATGTCTAGTATCCTTTTCTTCTAGTTTTATTCTTCAATAGTGAGTCTCACTAATAATATCAGTATACCTTGCTCTACTGTTCTATATGATTACGATCCTTTCTTTCTTCCCCATAACACAGAGTCTCTCTTACCTCTTTGCAATGTCTCTTTTCCTGTCCTATTTCCCTGCAGTCTTTTCCATCTACTTCTGAAATCTATCTTGCTTCCCTTTGGCGATTCCCTTGGTGATTGCCTGCGTCTTGCATTCTTTCTTTTGGCTGCTTCTTCAGTGGCACAACTAACTTCTTTTTGTCTATGCCTTACATCCATAGTTTTCAGCTTTGATAAAGGCTGTGTTTGAGATAAATCCATTGTGATACATACAGTTGCAAAATTTATTGCTGCATTTTCTTTTGATAAGCATTAATGACAGCATGAAGTTTATTTTGAGTTGCTATTTTCTTTTTCATTTAAGAAAATAATACTTGGATAACTATTTAATATAACTTTGTTTTGAATCTAATAAGAAATAAGGTTGGTGGTTATGTTTTAAATGCAAGCTGTCAAATCATTCTCACTTATTTTCAGAATACTCAGTACATAGAATCTCTGTAAAATGCACAACAATGATGGGCATTGCATGATTGTCACTGCATTTACTTCAAGCACTTGCATTCATTATATTTCACTTGTAGATCACACATAAGAACATTATTGTCATCATGTGAGAAACAGAACATCTTCAATTCCTGTTTGTTTTGCTAGTAGAGTTTAGAGGTGCCATGCAGAGGTAGTGAGTGATGTGTGGTGTCTGGTGCTCACAGAAAGCTGTCCATGACCTGAGCTGGTCACCAAGGTCGTCCACCGTCTTTGCCTGTGTGAATGAGGGCGCCATTGAAGTCTGGGACCTCGCCAGCAGCACGTCAGTTTCATCTTCTGTTTGTGTCTGTTGACCCCATGACATCTTCTGTTTCAGTCTGTGTGTCCCTGTGACACCTTCTGTTTCAGTCTGTGTCCCTGTGACATCTTCTGTTTCAGTCCATGTGTCCCTGTGACATATTGTTTGTGTCTGTGTGACTCTGTGACATCTTTTGTTTCACTCTGTGTGACTGTGACACCTTCTGTTTCAGTCTGTGTGTCCCTGTGACATCTTTTGTTTCTGTCTGTGTGACCTTGTGACACCTGTGTCTGTCTGTGTGTCCCTGTGACATGTGTTTCTGTCTTTGGGACCATGTGATACCTATTCTTGCCTGAGTGACTTAATGACACCATTTGTTCCTATGTGACCTTGTGACACCTGTGTCTGTCTGTGTGACCTTGTGACACCTTCTGTTCCTGTCTGTGTGACCCTGTGATGTATTTTATTTCTGTCTGTGTGACCCTGTGACACTTATTGTGTTTCTGTCTGTGAGACTATGTGACACATGTTATTCCTGTCTGTGTGACCCTGCAACATATTGTGTTTCTGTCCTAGTGACCCTGTCACATGCTTTGTTTCTGTTTGACCATGTGACACCTCGACCTCCTGTGTTATGTCTGTGTGACTGACCCTGTGACCTCTCTCTTTCTGTTTCCATGAGACACTTTCTCTTTGTGCCTGTGTGACCCTGTGACATCTCTTTCTGTCTGTGTCCATGTGACAGTTTCTCTTTGTGCTTGTATGACCCTGTGTCATCTCTTTTTCTGTCTCTGGGTCCATGTGACACTTTCTCTGTGTGCTTGTGTGACCCTGTGACACCTCCTGTGTTATGTTTGTGTGACTGACCCTTTGACATCTCTCTTTCTGTCTCTGTGTCCATGTGACACTTTCTCCTTGTGCTTGTGTGACCCTGTGACATCTTCATTTCTGTCTCTGTGTCCATGAGACACTTTCTCTTCACACCTGTGTGACCCTGGGATGATTGTCTGAGCTAATCCTGGTCTTGTGATATTGCTGAATAAGTGTCTGAACTATGTAAAATTGTTGGATGGATAGATTCACTGCATTTCATCACAGCATACTTGAAAGCATAAAGTAAGTAATGTTTTAATTGTATTTAAATTATTTATTTGTTCAGATCTGCTGTTGTGGTATTTGTGTACTTTTTTCTCACATAAATTTGATAGAACAAAAATGGAATTTGTTTCAGAAAAGTAAACACTTCATAGATATACTTGATAATAATAGTTAATTTCATTGGGAGATAGGAAAATAATCTTAAGTGAGCAACAATGTATAAGAGAAAATGTTGCAGAGATGCTGAGCTGGTGCACTGGGTGTGCTGTTTATGACTGAGAATGTGGCTTTTTGTGTAGGTTGGATCCATTGATCAACTATAGCTCCCTTCAGGCTGCAAAACAGACAGCTGTGGCCTTTGCTCACAACTCGGAGGTGAGCTGATGTCTCTCTCTTTCAAATGCATCCTTCCCAATGACATAGACATCTCTGTGCCTCCGAGCATTGAAGATTCTCAAGTTGATGAGTTCATTGTCTTTCCCCCCAGGCTTTTCAATGATGCATTGTAAATCTTCTATGAAAATGTTGTAGCCTTGAACTTAGAAAGTCACATAACCCATATTTAATGATTTTTTGACTCACATGCGAAGCAAAAGTGAGTCTATGTACTCACCCGTTTTGTCCGTCCGGGCGTCCGGGCGTCCGAAAACTTTAACGTTGGATTTTTCTCGGAGACTTTTAAGTCTATCAATACCAAATGTAGCATGATGGTGTATGATGACAAGGCCTCAAAAAACATACATAGTGACTTGTCCTTGCTTCAAGGTCAAGGTCGCAGGGGCCATAAATGTTGTCTAAAAACAATCATTTTTCACATTTTCTCAATTTTCTCTGAAGTTTTTGAGATTGGATACCTGACCTTTATATGGTATATAGGGCAAAGTAAGCCCTATCTTTTGATACCAGTTTGGTTGACCTTGCTTCAAGGTCAAGGTCACAGGAGCTCTTTAAAGTTGGATTGTATACATATTTTGAAGTGACCTTGACCCTGAACTATGGAAGATAACTCTTCCAAACTTCATAACATTGTAGTGCACATGTTATACTTTCATCATGAGACACATTTGGTCACATGTCATCAAGGTCAAGGTCACTTTGACCCTTATGAAATGTGACCAAAATGGGGTAGTGAACCACTAAAAGTGACCATATCTCATGGTAGAAAGTGCCAATAATCACCATTGTGCTTCCTATGTCTTGAATTAACAGCTTTGTGTTGCATGACCTTGGATGACCTTGACCTTGGGTCAAGGCCACATGTATTTTGGTAGGGAAAATGTGTAAAGCATTTCTTAGTGTATGATGTCATTGGTAGGTTTAGTTGTTTGACCTTCACCTTGAAGGTCACCTGAAGGTCAAGGTCATATAAAGGTCAAGGTCAAGCACGTGAGTCGTATGGGCTTTGCCCTTGTTAATGATAAATTTTGTTCAGCATCATGACTTCTGGAATGATGTTTGCTTTCATTCTTGTTTCCATCTGCCATCTTGCTGAAAATATTTATGCTGGTTTGCAGTGCATTTTGGTTGGTGACAGTGAAGGATCAGTGACAGTCTTCCAGCTTCGCAGCATGCTGCCACCATCAGAGAAGCAGGTAAAATACAGTGATTATCTCCCTCCTTGGGCAATGCAGGTAAGACACAGTGATTTTCTCCCTCCTTGGGCAATGCAGGTAAGACACAGTGATTATCTCCCCCCTTGGGCAATGCAGGTAAAATACAGTGATTATCTCCCCCCTTGGGCAATGCAGGTAAGACACAGTGATTATCTCCCTCCTTGGGCAATGCAGGTAAGACACAGTGACCGTTCTCTCCCTCCTTGGGCAATGCAGGTAAGACACAGTGACTATCTCCCCCCTTGGGCAATACAGGTAAGACACAGTGATTATCTCCCCCCTTGGGCAATGCAGGTAAGACACAGTGATTATCTCCCTCCTTGGGCAATGCAGGTAAGACACAGTGACCGTTCTCTCCCTCCTTGGGCAATGCAGGTAAGACCCAGTGATTATCTCCCTCCTTGGGCAATACAGGTAAGACACAGTGATTATCTCCCCCTTTGGGCAATGCAGGTAAGACACAGTGATTATCTAGCTCCTTGGGCAATGCAGGTAATACACAGTGACCGTTCTCTCCCTCCTTGGGCAATGCAGGTAAGACACAGTGATTATCTACCTCCTTGGGCAATACAGGTAAGACACAGTGATTATCTCCCTCCTTGGGCAATACAGGTAAGACACAGTGATTATCTCCCCCTTTGGGCAATGCAGGTAATACACAGTGACCGTTCTCTCCCTCCTTGGGCAATGCAGGTAAGACACAGTGATTATCTCCCTCCTTGGGCAATGCAGGTAAGACACAGTGATTATCTCCCTCCTTGGGCAATGCAGGTAAGACACAGTGATTATCTCCCCCTTTGGGCAATGCAGGTAAGACACAGTGATTATCTCCCTCCTTGGGCAATGCAGGTAAGACACAGTGATTATCTCCCTCCTTGGGCATTGCAGGTAAGACACAGTGATTATCTCCCTCCTTGGGCAATGCAGGTAAGACACAGTGATTATCTCCCTCCTTGGGCAATGCAGGTAAGACACAGTGATTATCTCCCTCCTTGGGCAATACAGGTAAGACACAGTGATTATCTCCCTCCTTGGGCAATGCAGGTAAGACACAGTGACTATCTCCCTCCTTGGGCAATACAGGTAAGACACAGTGATTATCTCCCCCCTTGGGCAATACAGGTAAGACACAGTGATTATCTCCCCCCTTGGGCAATACAGGTAAGACACAGTGATTATCTCCCTCCTTGGGCAATGCAGGTAAGACACAGTGATTATCTAGCTCCTTGGGCAATACAGGTAAGACACAGTGATTATCTCCCCCCTTGGGCAATACAGGTAAGACACAGTGATTATCTCCCTCCTTGGGCAATGCAGGTAAGACACAGTGACTATCTCCCCCCTTGGGCAATACAGGTAAGACACAGTGATTATCTCCCCCCTTGGGCAATGCAGGTAAGACACAGTGACTATCTCCCCCCTTGGGCAATACAGGTAAGACACAGTGACTATCTCCCCCCTTGGGCAATACAGGTAAGACACAGTGATTATCTCCCCCCTTGGGCAATGCAGGTAAGACACAGTGACTATCTCCCCCCTTGGGCAATACAGGTAAGACACAGTGATTATCTAGCTCCTTGGGCAATGCAGGTAAGACACAGTGACTGTCATCTCCCTCCTTGGGCATTGCAGGTAAGACACAGTGATTATCTCCCTCCTTGGGCAATACAGGTAAGACACAGTGATTATCTCCCTCCTTGGGCAATGCAGGTAAGACACAGTGAGTGTCATCTCCCTCCTTGGGCAATGCAGGTAAGACACAGTGATTATCTCCCCCCTTGGGCAATGCAGGTAAAACACAGTGATTATCTCCCTCCTTGGGCAATACAGGTAAGACACAGTGATTATCTAGCTCCTTGGGCAATGCAGGTAATACACAGTGATTATCTCCCCCCTTGGGCAATACAGGTAAGACACAGTGATTATCTCCCTCCTTGGGCATTGCAGGTAAGACACAGTGATTATCTCCCTCCTTGGGCAATGCAGGTAAGACACAGTGATTATCTCCCTCCTTGGGCAATGCAGGTAAGACACAGTGATTATCTCCCTCCTTGGGCAATGCAGGTAAGACACAGTGATTATCTCCCTCCTTGGGCAATGCAGGTAAGACACAGTGATTATCTCCCCCCTTGGGCAATACAGGTAAGACACAGTGATTATCTCCCTCCTTGGGCAATGCAGGTAAGACACAGTGAGTGTCATCTCCCTCCTTGGGCAATGCAGGTAAGACACAGTGACTATCTCCCCCCTTGGGCAATGCAGGTAAGACACAGTGATTATCTCCCTCCTTGGGCAATGCAGGTAAGACACAGTGATTATCTCCCTCCTTGGGCAATGCAGGTAAGACACAGTGATTATCTCCCCCCTTGGGCAATGCAGGTAAGACACAGCGATTATCTCCCCCCTTGGGCAATGCAGGTAAGACACAGTGAGTGTCATCTCCCTCCTTTCTGAACTATAGTCCCCTGTTCAAATCTCATCCTTTATTATGAAGTCAAGCTGTTCCATAAGTGTGTGTTATTCAAAGAAAAGGAAGTGGAAGTGTTTATCAAAGAGTGTTGGGTGGGTGGGTGAGTGCGTTAGTGGCTAAGGGGAGACAATTTAAAGGAATATCAATAGTTGCCTCCCATTAAAAAACATTTGCAACATTTCTTGATGGTTTTTGCAGCGTTTATTAGAGTTATACGTGATTCAAGCTGCAAAACTCAACAACTTCAATGTCTGACCCTACCACTTTCTCCATTCAATGTCTGACCTACCACTTTCTCCCTCTGCAGGCTGACAGCCTGAGTAGCATCATCAAGGCCACCCTAGCAAGCCAGCTGCAGGGCACCTCCTCCGTGAATCTGACCAATACCACGCATACAGAGGGCAACACGGAATTTGAAATTGAGTGATGCCTTCTGTCTCTCACGGGGGGTTTGACCCTGCAGCCGAGTTGCTGTGTGGGGCCTGGTGATAGGATGGAGTCAGTTGCAGCAGCTGCTCATGATTTTGCTGAGCTCTGGCTGCTTTGCTGAAGAAGCCGAAGAAGACGGTATGGAAGCTGATAAATCAACATGCTCTCGGTTGTTCTAGTGTCCCACATTATTGGTTGTTTTGCTTAGCCTGTACATTTGTTCTACATGGCCTGTGCTGTGCCAGAAATCTATTCTTATTTCATTGCAAGTGCAATGAGGTATACTAATGGAGGACTTTATGGTTTTTCAATTGGGAAACCAGAGAGATGAGAGAGTTTTCTCTGTTTGACAGAGGTTTGTCACAGACTTTGGTTTCTGTGTCATCAGCCATACCACACAGGTTTGTCATCCATCTCATCCGCCAACACATTCATATTCGAACATCATATTTGAATGCAGGTATTTATACATAGATTGTGTCTCCTATTTCACTGCATCACCTTTACCTTTGACATGAATAATCTGAATCAAACCTGTGATAGGGGAAGAATATATCTCCAGTGTGTCCAATTTAATCTGTTGTATGAGTGTTGAATTCGAATGAATATTTTGTGTCCTTACTTTGACTGTTTGAAAGGAAGAAATGATGTTTTGGCTTTGGTTTCATTATCAAAGTGCTCAAGAATGTATTTTTCTTTTACTCATGTTCAAACCTCTACAAAACTTTACTTGGATAGTCTGTTGTTAGATTGCATGTGAGTCACCATAGAGATATGGTCTTTGCATAGAATAACCATGTTTTAACCTTTCTTTTTGTTTTGGACTTTCACAGGTGACATTTATTATCAAAGGGCATATGTGACCCTCCACGACTAAATGAGACGCTTGCGCACTCACATAGTTTTGCGTAATAGCCAAGTAAAGTATGATGGGGTCAAAATGGTCGTTTTTTAGCTTTTGACTGTTTTAGAATCTAGAGACTATACTTTATTGTGTGTGAAAGTCTTTTGGATGAAATCGACCTCTAGACACACGGATATGTTCACTTTGTTTGCTTGGTGTTCAATTTCCCGCATCGAACGATCGTAAGACCACGCATCGAATTTCAACTCAAGATTTGATACTATTTATAGACCAGTCGGCTATATTGGTCACATGACTACAGCAAAGTCATAACTCATTCTGTTTTTGTATACTGTAAGTTAGTATCTGTCAAAAATGTAATTATTGACTTGTCAGAAATGAAAAAAAATATTTTTACTAAAAAGTCATTAGCTGCCCATTATTATGCTATACGTCATCCCATTAAAAACACCAAATAAGTAAAAGTAAGTCAAGATAATGCATTCAAATTTTATAACACCCTTGCCCATATATAACCTAATCACTGTGCCAAATTTCATAAGTCTGAGATTACGGTTGCTAAGGAAACTGATCAAATTTCCTTAAAAAACTTTCAAATGCGTTTTTCTCAAACGTTAGCTTATTAGGCAAACTATCTTTAAAATGATGTAACTTCGCGAAAAATAGTCAGATCTCGATCATTTTTGCACCGTTGGAAAGCTTGTTCCCTTGATTTCATAAAAATATGCATATCTCAAAATCTTCCAAGCGCCACGAGAGACTCATTTTGTGATGGAGGGTCACATATTAGCTCTGATGTTGTCAGTATTCAAAAACTTTTTTTCTGACAGCAAGATGTTAAAAGGTGATAAACAACACTTATGAAAGGTAAGACTGACTTCCTCCTTTCATTGAATGGGGATTTTTTTTTTCTCTCTCTCTCTCTCGCTCTCTGTGATTATTTCCTTATTAATTTAATGTTCAAGAAGAAAATTTACTTGCAGCAAGAATTTTTATCCCCCCCCCCCCCCCCCCCCCCCCTCCCCCCTCCCTTACATCCATGGATTGGGCAATTGTTTTATTGACAAGTTTGTTTGAGGAACATTGGCATGTTTTTTAGTGGTTTTTTGGGGTGGTTGTTGTGGGTTTTTTTCTCTATACCTTGCATTTGTATCAACTGAAAGGTAAAGTTTTATGGGGATGCATGGAAAGGCAACCATATCTTTTGTTAATTTCTCAGCCATATATGCTTGAAATTTTGTACATCAGAAATTTTGATTCAGAAAAACTTTGCTATGTCTGTTTGCAAATAAAATTCTCAACTCCACCTTGACTTTGTTGTCATTGTTTGTTGTTTGGACAAGTTTAACACAGTTTCATGCAATTACACTGCAAATGTCAGTAAAAGGATTCTTCAGAGGAAACCCCCACCCCCAACAAAACAAACAAACCAATGAAAACCCATGAGGTAACAGTGCGTCAGCTTGCACTGACAAAATATTTAAAATACCCTATATACTTATTTTTAAACGCAGCTTTTTTCCGTCTAGGGATAGAACCATGGCACTGCGCCTCGTGTATCGTCAAACTCCAAAGCATGCTCGCCCATCTCCGCCAGTCTAAATATGTCCAAGGTTTCAACAAGCACGTATAGAGGCCGTCGGGCTGACCATGCACTCATGCAGGCCACGAAGGGAGAGCACTGGGGGGGGTGGGGGGGGTGGGGGGTGGACCGCCAGGAACTGGATCTCTGTATTGTAGACAAGATGGAAGGGGAGAAGGGCATGATCAGCTCCTCAGCCTCAGCTCGCCTTTTAAAACCCTGTCTTTTTTGACAGGTGGAGATAGGCGGGCATGCTTTGGGGTTTGATAATGTGCGAGGCACAGTGCCGTGGTTCTATCTGTCTACGTGTATTTGTTGAGCTTTTTTTTCCATCGTGGTTTGAACACACGGTTCGGATGTGAATGATTTGACCCCGCCCTGTCGTCTCGTAGCCTCTTTGGCTGCAGCTGCGCTATGAAGTGGGCCCCAAAAACTTAGCAGCTTTGTAGGTGTTCCAGCAAATGAGGGGGGCATCAGGTGGTTTCGGCCTATATCATGCTACACTTGTATGAGAAATGAAACTGAGCGTTCCTACTGAATATGAATGGTGTAGCTCATCTCAGCCACCCAGGTTTCTGTTGAAATTTTAATTTTATGTATGATACTGTTTGTTAGTAGTCATCAGTTAGGGCTTGAGTTCGTGACGCAGTGCAAAAAAAAAGTCACTTGACACAATGCCACACATGACAACTCTATGAGATAAGATGCAGTAACAAATACTTCTATGCAATACACTTCCAATGCGCTGTGGTCCTGCAATAGAGTAATAGAGTTGTTTTTTTTTAAATCAATACCAATAAAGGATTTGAACTTTAAGAAAGGCGACCTCATACAGAAAATGATTGGTGCCTGTGTGTCGGAGATACAAAACGATGCAACAATAACAAATTGCATTGTTTTGTATATTAGACACACAGGCACCAATTGTTGGATTTATGAGGTCGCTTTTTGACTCACATGCAAAGCAAAAGTGAGTCTATGTACTCACCCGTGTCGTCCGTCCGGGCGTCCGAAAACTTTAACATTGGATTTTTCTCAGAGACTTTTAAGTCTATCAACACCCAATTTGGCATGATGGTGTATGATGACAAGGCGTAAAAAAACATACATAGTGCCTTGACCTTGCTGCTTCAAGGTCAAGGTCGCAGGGGCCGTAAATGTTGTCTAAAAAACAGCAATTTTTCACATTTTCCCAATTTCCTCTGAAGTTTTTGAGATTGGATACCTGCCCTATATATGGTGTATAGGGCAAAGTAATTCCTATCTTTTGATATCAGTTTGATTGACCTTGCTTCAAGGACAAGGTCACAGGAACTCTTTAAAGTTGGATTGTATGCATATTTTGAAGTGACCTTGACCCTGAACTATGGAAGATAACTCTTCCAAACTTCATAACATTGTAGTACACATGTTATACTTTCATACTAGGTTACCCGTGTCGTCCGTCCAGGCGTCCGGGCGTCTGTCCGGGCAGACCGGGCGTCAGGGCGTCCTGTAATCCATAACAAACTTTAACGTTGGATTTTTCTCGGAGACTATTATTTAGTATTAAGTCTATCAACACCCAATTTGGCATTATGGTGTAGTATGACAAGGCGTCAAAAAACATACACAGTGACTTGACTTTGCTTCAAGGTCAAGGTCACAGGAGCTCTTTAAAGTTGGATTGTATACATATTTTGAAGTGACCTTGACCCTGAACTATGGAAGATAACTCTTCCCAACTTCATAACATTGTAGTACACATGTTATACTTTCATCATGAGACACATTTGGTCACATATCATCAAGGTCAAGGTCACGTTGACCCTTATGAAATGTGACTAAAATGGGGTAGTGAACCACTAAAAGTGACCATTATCTCATCGTAGAAAGTGCCAATAAGCACCATTGTGCTTCCTATGTCTTGAATTAACAGCTTTGTGTTGCATGACCTTGGATGACCTTGGGTCAAGGTCACATGTATTTTGGTAGGAAAAATGTGTAAAGCAGTTCTTAGTGTATGATGTCATTGCTAGGTTTATTTGTTTGACCTTGACCTTGAAGGTCACCTGAATGTCAAGGTCATGTAAAGGTCCTGTAAAGGTCAAGCATGTGAGTTGTATGGGCTTTGCCCTTCTTGTTCTTTAATGTCCAAATTCTTTACAGGTATCGACAAAAACTACATATGGACATATAATCGTGCCTGAGATCTAACAACGAAGCTTCTTGTTCGTCCGTTCGTGTGTCCATAAACATTTTCCAAACGTCTTTTCTAAAAAAATTCTCGGGGCGGACGTAAAGCAAGGTTGGAAAAGAGTGCATGGACGCACAAGCAATTACACAGGCATACGCACGCACTCATGCACACAAACATTCGTACACACACAAACACACACACACAAACACGCACGCACATACACATTACCACGCACATACGTGTGCCAATACACATGTACATGTTGTAACGCACGTTCACGTGCATGCACGCTGACACATGTATAGGGCTAGTCAGTCACTGTACTTTCCTGTTGCTGAGATACATGGAGTGGGCATTACGCACTCCCGAAAATCCGAGAAATGGCGACATCATTTTTGTATCATTTAAAGATAACGTGCAATGGTTAACCCCTGCATATTACTTTCCACATCACTTTATTATAACACATATCAACCAAACTCGATGAAAACGCTGGATGGATGGATGATGTTTTACGGCCTATCGGCCTTTGTATACTACGGAGGGCCATTAAGCACCCCCAAAAATCACTAGAATAGTTTAGAGTGCACGCAAAATCAAGTCACAATGGCCCTTGTTTGCTTATTTGTTTTTCCTGTCTCGAATCGCATTGGGAGACGTAGTGGGTCTATTCTGACCCCAACCCACAGGGGGCTTATAATACGAAATCTCCCTCTGTCCCCACCTCACCCCCCCCCCCCCCCCCCTCCCCCCCTGTCCACCCCCGATACTATTATGCAGGAGGTAGACAATTGCACATCATTTTTAATTGATCCTAAACTGATGTCGCCATTTCTCGGACGTTCGGGTTTGCGCATGGTCCATTCCATGCATCCCACCACCAGGAAAGTACATTGACTCTGACTAGCTCTATGCATATGTGGGAGTACATGCACGTGAATGTGCATAAGTACATGTGCGAGTGTATTGGCACACGTATGTGCATGGTAGTCGGTAGACGTACGTGTGTGTTTGTGTGTGTGTGTTTGTGCGTGTGTGTTGCGTGTGTGTGTGTGTGTGTGTGTGTGTGTGTGTGTGTGTGTGTGTGTGTGTGTGTGTGTGTGTGTGTGTGAGTGTGTGTGTTTGTGTGTGTGTGTGTGTGTGTGTGTGTGTGTGTGTGTGTGTGTGTGTGTGTGTGATATTGAATGGATAACTTCAGCCTGATATTTCTTTTAAAAATTATTATACGAGAAAGTATTTCTATAATTTTAGCAGAATCTTCGAAGTAAAACTACTGCACACAGAAGTAAATCTCCGGATATCAGGTCCGAAGAACATAATTATACCCATGTGGATCGAGTTAGCATGAATAATTTTCATCGATGCTGGAGTAGGATGAGAGTAGGAATGTCCCACTTCAATCCACTCCATCCCCACCTTCAATGCTGTTGCATCGCCACCACCACTGCTGCTATAACTACTACTGCCGCCACCACCTCCATCGCTACCGCTAGCAGACTGTTGCTGCTACTGCTACCAACACCATCAAATATCACCAGAAGCAAAAACCACCAGAACCCACCATTACCATCGCTAGTTCTCCTTCTACTGCGCATTACCTCTATATGTATGCCAGAAGTCTGAGAGAAGAGAGAGAGAGAGAGAGAGAGAGAGAGAGAGAGAGAGAGAGAGAGAGAGAGAGAGAGAGAGAGAGAAGAGGAGAGGAGAGAGAGAGAGAGAGAGAGAGAGAGAGAGAGAGAGAGAGAGAGAGAGAGAGAGAGAGAGAGAGAGAGAGAGAGAGAGAATCTGGAACCACAATATCAGCAAACAGCATCGAATAATAACAGGACCAAACAGACGACTGAAATAAACGAACATATAAAAGAAATCAACAAGTAATTCATTTAGAAAATACTCTCCACAACAACAATTTTACCGTCACACCAAAGACCATTCATGTCTTTGGTCACACAAGAGGGAGAGTGAGAGAACGCTCGAGGTCTAGTAGTAGTAATCATGGACACTAGAGCCAACAATAAAAGGCGAATAGAGTTATCTCCCCTATATGTTTTTACACCGACACCACGCGCTTTGTGTGACTCCAGAACTTTAAAATTGTTAATTGGAATAAACAAGGTTTGTGACATCAAGTTTTTGTTTGACATCAAGTTTTAGTTCTTCTTACACTAGTATGATTTAGTTTATTTTCTTTGGACAGTTTTATTTCAAATTTGTCCTCGAGGGTTGGCGATGTTACTAGAAAAAGTCAGAAGAGCGAAGATTTTTCTGGAATGATCATCAGTAGTGTACAACTCGCTATAAGAATAGGATTTCCCGGTATGGATTTAGTTGCACAGTAGTGCCATGCGTTGTTTGCCAACCTGGAGACAGTGAAGATTCACTAGATTTACAGTGTGGACTTAGGGGGAAAGCGGAGGTATTTTCTTACTAGGATCTCATCGATCGTTAGTTGATATTCACGTTGTGAGTTGTCGCGTTGAATCATAGGATCTTTGGTTGAATTTTAGCGTCGGCTGTTACTCGACAGGACATCGCCAACTTTCTCTCCAGCAAGGAATCGGATGGCTGCGAACGATAACGGAGAAGGAAGTGGAAACGACAGAGCACCCAAGAGTCTGCAGGGATTATACAACTATGTCGTTGCAGCGTCAGAAAACCCTGGACAGCCATCACAACTGAATGAAGAGGTAACCTGACGCGACCCTCCTCCCGATCCCCCCTGTGGGTTCGGGGTAAGAATTGACCCTACGCGTCTCCCTACGCGATTCGTAAGAGGCTTGACTTGATTAGCGTTTACTCTAAACTGTTCTAGTGATTTTCGTGCTTAATGGCCTTATATAGCCTACAAAGGCTGATAGGCCGTAAAACACCATCAACCCAATCCAATCCAATCCAATCCCTCCTCCCGATTCTTTTCCTTCTCCCAAAATTCGTGTTCCTCATGCCCTGCTTACTCATCGCTGTTCGTGTTGTTTAGTCTTGCTGCTGAAATATGTGTTTGTTTGTTTTCCCAAATCTTATTCTTTGAAGATGACATTGTTGCCATGCCTGGGTGCATTGCTGCCATGCCTGGGTGCCTTGAAATCAGCCTTTAAGTTTAAAGTCAGACCACTCTCTGTGCTTCCGTTGTATCGTCATGTGTTCGATTTTGTATGTGTTGAGTAAGCATCTGCCTTGAGTTTCCATTCCCATATATATATCTCTGTGTGGGAATTAGTTGTGTGTGTGTGTGTGTGTGTGTGTGTGTGTGTGTGTGTGTGTGTGTGTGTGTGTGATCTGTATGGATATAACAAATTAATGACACCTGCCTGGGCATTTTGTCATGGATTGACTGAATGCGGCCAATTACTAAAGCTTTATATTGGAGATGTGTATTTACAGACACTACCCTCATGCATATAGGCTGCCCAACTGTTCAATGCATTGACCAAGTTGGAGTGGTGAGAAAGTTTACATTAAAAAAGATTAGCATTCTTCTTTGTAAAGCAAGATTGAATCCCAAACCATGGCATTGATATTGATCTATTATGACTATTCAGAAATGAATTAAGCAATCACATCCGATGGTCAGTATGGCTGTTCATGTATAAATGATTTTGTTTTACACTCCCTAAAGTGTTCTTCTGGTTACATAAATTTGTGAAATTTCTGGTTCTTTTTACTAAAATCATGTACAAAACCCAAAACTATAATAGTATAAATGCTACTGATGTTACTACAGACTGTAATGATGTCCAGGCAGTGGATGGTCCATCAGAGGAACATGTTCTGCTTCCAGGACCGTGAGTTCTTGTCCAAGGCACTGGATGCCTTTGCCCAAGACCCAGTCAAGCACATGCAGGGGTGCCTGGTGGTGCTGCAGACTGCGGATGACAGCCAGGAGGGACTACAGAAGAAGCAGGTGGCCCTGGAGGAAATTACAGAACTCTGTGGCCACATAGACTTCGCCTCGGGTGAGTTACTGGTGCCATTGTGTGTGTGTGTGTGTGTGTGTGTGTGTGTGTGTGTGTGTGTGTGTGTGTGTGTGTGTGTGTGTGTGCACACCAATCTGTGTGTATGTATGTGTGTGTGTGTGTGTGTGTGTGTGTGTGAGTGTGTGTGAGTGTGTGTGTGTGTGTGTGTGTGTGCATACCAATCTGTGTGTGTGTGTGTGTGTGTCTTTGTATATATATATATATATGTGTGTGTGAGTGTGTGTGTGTGTGTGCACACCAATCTGTGTGTGTGTGTGTGTGTATGTGTGTGTGCATGTGTCTGTGCATCTGTGCGCATGTGTGTGTGAGAATACTTTTTTGTGTGTGACTTCTGCTTTTGTTTTAGAGTATATTACTAAAGTAAACTTATCTGTAGTTGATTTATTCCCTTGTAATTTTTATCTTGGGCAATGTCATCTTGTGAGCCTCAAATTCAGCTGTAATCAGTGTGTAAGACTTTGTTTACCTTCTGTACTTGCTGCCCTCTGTTGAAGATAAGTTTCTGTGAGCATTAATGATTAAAGCAGATTTTACTTTCTGATGTACTGGAAATTATATGTTGTGACATGGACATATAGAGCTTTAGTATTTGTCATAGAAAATTCTCTCTCTTTTAATGCAACAGCACTAGCAGAACCTCAGTATTGTGTGTACTGTACCGGTTTCTGCAAGATTACTTGCTTTCTTCATACATATATTCATGCTGTTTATTAAACTAGGAGGATGTTGACAAGATCCTTTGTTTTGTGTGCACTGTGCAGATTTCTAAGAGCCCAAGCAGCAGCATCCAAAGTTTGTTTCACCTGATTATGGAAAAAAAAAGGTTTGCTTTTGGGTGGATTTAACAAGATTATCACTATGTCAGAAGCCCAAGGACAACCCATGCTGCTCACAAAGCAAAAATGATTACCCTGTTGTGGATGTTTTGTGCTTTGTGCAGACTTCCACAAGATTGGTGGCGTTCCCACTCTGAAGTCTCTACTGAAGCACGACCATGAGGAGCTGAGACTGCAGGCACTGGAGCTGGTGGGGACGCTGGTGCAGAACAATCCCTACTGCCAGCAGATGGTGCTTGAAGCAGACTTGCTGCCCTCCCTCCTCCATGCCATTGACGTGGACCCCAGCCCCGCCATCCGTGCCAAGGCACTCTTTGCCACCTCCTGTAGGTAGCTCTGGCAGACTTGACTGCATTTCAGTGCTTGAAAGTGCTTGTGTTGCTTGTACTTCAGATGATTACCTCTGCCAAGGCACTCTTTGCCACCTCCTGTAGGTAGCTCTGGTGCTTGTATTTCAGATGATTACCTCTGCCAAGGCACTCTTTGCCACCTCCTGTAGGTAGCTCTGGCAGACTTGACTGCATTTCAGTGCTTGAAAGTGCTTGTGTTGCTTGTACTTCAGATGATTACCTCTGCCAAGGAGGTAATGTTTTCCTGTTGATTAGTTAGCTAATTATTTGGCAAATACCTAAACAAGTGCGCAATGGATTCTGAAGACATTTGGTGCAAGGTAAGGGTTTCACACAAGGAATGATCCTTGAAATATTAAAGGCTCTGTTATCTCATTTTTGACTCACATGCGAAGCAAAAGTGAGTCTATGTACTGAGCCGTGTCGTCCGTCCGTCCGGGCGTCCGTCCGTCCGGGCGTCCGGGCGTCCGTCCGTCCGTAAAAAACTTAAACGTTGGATTTTTCTCGGAGACTATTAAGTCTATCAACACCAAATGTGGCATGATGGTGTATGATGACAAGGCCTCAAAAAACATACATAGTGACTTGACCTTGCTTCAAGGTCAAGGTCACAGGAGCCATAAATGTGGTCTCAAAAACAGTCATTTTTCACATTTTCCCAATTTTCTCCCACGTTATTGAGAATGGCGACCTTAGCTACAAGTGGTATATAGGTCAAAGCAAGCCCTATCTTTTGATACCAGTTTGGTTGACCTTGCTTCAAGGTCAAGGTCACAGGAGCTCTTCAAAGTTGGATTGTATACATATTTTGAAGTGACCTTGACCCTGAACTATGGAAGATAACTGTTTCAAACTTAATAATTATGTGGGGCACATGTTATACTTTCATCATGAGACACATTTGGTCACATATCATCAAGGTCAAGGTCACTTTGACCCTTATGAAATGTGACCAAAATGGGGTAGTGAACCACTAAAAGTGACTATATCTCATGGTAGAAAGTGCCAATAAGCACCATTGTGCTTCCTATGTCTTGAATTAACAGCTTTGTGTTGCATGACCTTGGATGACCTTGACCTTGGGTCGAGGTCACATGTATTTTGGTAGGAAAAATGTGTAAAGCATTTCTTAGTGTATGATGTCATTGGTAGGTTTAGTTGTTTGACCTTGACCTTGAAGGTCACCTGAAGGTCAAGGTCATATAAAGGTCAAGGTCAAGCATGTGAGTCGTATGGGCTTTGCCCTTCTTGTTGTTCTTTGCTCTTTAATGTCCTGTCTATTAGTCAACCTTATATTGTCTTTGTGATTTCCTTTTTGACTCACATGCGAAGCAAAAGTGAGTCTATGTACTGAGCCGTGTCGTCCGTCCGGGCGTCCGGGCGTCCGGGCGTCCGTCCGGGCGTCCGTAAAAAACTTAAACGTTGGATTTTTCTCGGAGACTATTAAGTCTATCAACACCAAATGTGGCATGATGGTGTATGATGACAAGGCCTCAAAAAACATACATAGTGACTTGACCTTGCTTCAAGGTCAAGGTCACAGGAGCCATAAATGTGGTCTCAAAAACAGTCATTTTTCACATTTTCCCAATTTTCTCCCACGTTATTGAGAATGGCGACCTTAGCTACAAGTGGTATATAGGTCAAAGCAAGCCCTATCTTTTGATACCAGTTTGGTTGACCTTGCTTCAAGGTCAAGGTCACAGGAGCTCTTCAAAGTTGGATTGTATACATATTTTGAAGTGACCTTGACCCTGAACTATGGAAGATAACTGTTTCAAACTTAATAATTATGTGGGGCACATGTTATACTTTCATCATGAGACACATTTGGTCACATATCATCAAGGTCAAGGTCACTTTGACCCTTATGAAATGTGACCTAAATGGGGTAGTGAACCACTAAAAGTGACTATATCTCATGGTAGAAAGTGCCAATAAGCACCATTGTGCTTCCTATGTCTTGAATTAACAGCTTTGTGTTGCATGACCTTGGATGACCTTGACCTTGGGTCAAGGTCACATGTATTTTGGTAGGAAAAATGTGTAAAGCATTTCTTTGTGTATGATGTCATTGGTAGGTTTAGTTGTTTGACCTTGACCTTGAAGGTCACCTGAAGGTCAAGGTCATATAAAGGTCAAGGTCAAGCATGTGAGTCGTATGGGCTTTGCCCTTCTTGTTGAATTACAATTTATATTAAAATGTTGTTGCCCTCAGCCATAGGCTGGCGTTTGCTGCAAGCTATCGAATGCCTTCCACACTCGGAGACCACTAGCAGATGCTAAAATGAACTGTAGTATCAGGTTTGCCTAGCAGAACATGCTGCTTGAATTATACAGGCCATGAAAGAGGTGCTGTGATACCTCCACTGCTGTGGCTGCTTTGGTGGGGGTTAACACTCTCTTAGTGCTTTCTAGTTCTCTTCATCACCTTAGGAGGTTTGCAGCAGCAGTGTTGATACTAAGGGGGCTTCAGAGAAGGACTGTTTTAAGATTGAATTTTTTTTTAATAATAGGGGTGTAATTGCCACATATGGGAATTCTACAGTGGTAGTATAACTTTAGTTGTTAGGCTTTTTTACCTCCTGAAAAATGCATCTAAAGCATTGTCTGTGTCGGAAAAGCATGTAAAAGTTTATAGATGGATATACTTTATTTATCCCACATGGTAAACAATTCATTGTACATAATGGCTACAGATTTATACTTGTCTCACAAACAAAAAAGGAAGCCACTCACTTGTAGCTTTCGATCCTTATCCAAGGATCTTCCTCAGCAAACTGAAGGCTGGAGAGAACTGGGTTCAGTTCACACTCCAGTGAGTAAACTCACGCAGTGTGACTGAACAAGCGAAGAGTAGATCGCTGGTAGTTGGTGTCGGCCCCGGTCACAGTTCAGGGTGGGGCTGTGGGCTGCAATGTAAATAGCCTCCTTCACTCCTCTCTGGAACCATCTCTGCTCCCTGTCTAGCACACTGATGTTGTTGTGGAGTTGGTGCTTGTGTTCGAAGAGGTGCTCCCCGAAGGGTAAAGTGTGCTTGTGGTGCTCCTTTACACGTTTTTGAAGTTTCCTTTCTGACTCCCCCACATAGTCCTCATCACAGTCACTGCATTTCAGTATGTAGACCACCCCTGATTAGTCCATTTTGTCGGTCTTGTCTTTGGGAGCAACCAGTTTGCTACGGATGGTGTTGATGGGCTTGGAGTGGACGCTGATCCCCCGCTTTCTGATCTTTCTGCTGAGGGCCTCCGTGACGCCCCTGACGTAAGGGATGGTGACGTGACCCTTTCTAAGGGATTGGCGTTTCGTCGAATGGTGAGGTGTAGTTTTCTTCGAACCCGGGATGTCCCACGCCCACTTCTGGTATCCTGACACGCTGAGGACTTTCTTGATGTGGTTGAGTTCTTGTTGTTTCGTTTCGTCCGTTGAGCAGATGGTGTTGGCTCTGTGGGTGAGAGTTCGAATGACCCCCAGTTTGTGTTCAAGCTGATGGTGACTGTCAAACTGGAGGTACTGGTCGGTGTGTGTCGGCTTGCGGTAGATGGAGAAAGCAAACACCGAGTTAGTCCTGGTGATGCATGTGTCCAGCATGGCGATGCTGCTGTTGTCTTCCAACTCCCGCGTGAAATGAATGGCAGGGTGTTGGCTGTTGAGGTGGTTGCTGAACTCCTCCACCACAGATGTCTTGAGCACGGTCATGGTGTCGTCCATGTAGCGGCCCCAGTAGCGAAGAGGAGTGTGAAAGGACGCCAAGGCTTTCTCCTTGAAATCCTCCATGAAGAGGTTGGCGACAATGGGACTCACAGGGGACCCCATGGCTGCTCCTTCTGTCTGCTGGAAAAAATTCCCTTCAAAGGTGAAGTACGTGGTGTTGAGGCAGCAAGTGAGGAGATCGCAAACTTGATCAGCAGAGAGGGCTGTACGTTGAGGTAGAGTCAGGTCGTTCTGCAGTCTGAGCCTGTTGATCTCGATGCTCGCAGTCACCAGCATGGTAAACAATGCCGTGACGTCGTAGGACACCACGATTTCGTCGAGCTGGGGAACTATGTCAGAAAGCTTCTGCCCCAAATCAGCGCTATTGGCGATGTTGTGTTGAGTCTTGCCCACCAAGGGGGCAAGGACGTCTGTCACAAACCTGGTCGTCTCATACGTCAGGGATCCTCTAGAGGCTACGATGGGGCGGAGGAGGTCATCCTTCTTGTGTACCTTGGGTAGGCAGTAGAACTTGGGGACGTCGGCGGCAGTGGGATACAGTTTCCTGTATTCCTCCTGAGTTAACGTACCCTCGTTGCGGAGACTTTGGAGCAGTTTAGTGAGTCTAGTGGAGTACTTGGCAGTAGGATCTTTCTTGAGTACTTGGTAGGTCTTGGTGTCACCCAGCAGCTGGTGCGCTTTCTCATAGTACTGTCCCTTGGGCACGATGACTGTCGCACGGCCCTTGTCAGCTGGCAGAATCATGATCGAGTCGTTTTTCTTCAGGTTAGTGAGGGCCAGCCTCTCCTCACGGGTGAGGTTAGACTTGGGTGGGTAGCTTTGCTTGATGACATTGACACATTCCGAGTGGAGATGGGCTGTGTCTTCACTGTTTGGTCCGATCTGTCGACATGCTGTCTCAATGGTGGTGATGTAGTCCACGATAGGAGTTTATCGGGGATGACCGCGAAGTTCAGTCCTTTGTGTAACATAGAGGTTTCTGCATCAGTCAAGGTATGTTCCAATAGGTTCACAACCCACCTTTCCTTCAGTTCCTGCGCAGCTTCTGCACTCACACTGGAAATCTGCACATTATCATCCTTCAGTTCTGCTTGAAGTTTCGCAAACTTTTTTCGATGACGCATGCGTACTTGGTCAAACACGGTCTTAGTAGTGCGTTTGACCCAAGAGATCACTTCCGCCAGGACGTTGGCTGGTACACTTGCACCGAGCTGTGAGTTGAGACGCTCAATGTTTTCCTCGATGTTGGTAAGCCGGCGGTTGATCTGTCTAATCCATTTGTTCATGAGGGAACGTTGAGCACGCACAATTCTTTGTACATTTTTAGAAATAATGAAAACAAACACACAGTACAGATGCATACTGAAACAAAATAAAAATCCTTCATTAGGACACTGTGCCTCACTCATTCAGCTTCTCTAAATAAACCCAGATTTTTCCTGTCCCAGGGATGGAACCACGGCATTGTGCCTCGAACATTGGCCAACCCCAAAGCATGCTCGCCTTTCCCCGCCTGTCAAAAGACATGGTTTCAAACAACCGAGTGGAGGCTGAGGGGCTGACCGTGCACTAATGCAAGAGGGGAGAGCACTGGGGGGTGGGCTGGCAGGAACTGGTATATATTATAAACAAGTTTGAAGGGATGGGAATAGAGGAGGACACTAACGATCGTCTTGTATGCTCTGCCCAAAAGTTGGGCATTCTGTTTCTTCCTTGAGGGGAACAGCTTGACACAGGTGCTCAGGAAATGCATGAGATCTGATGACATGTTAGCCACCTGATTTTTGCACCGCTGTATTTGTGGTGTTGCCCTGCAATTAAATACTCATTTCTGCCGTACAGGTTTGACAAGAGATGTGCCTAAAGCCCTTGAGGTATTCACCATGAATGATGGCTTCTC
>JAWQFJ010002365.1:0-17500 GCA_034096865.1 Theodoxus fluviatilis
GCGCTTTCTTTGATACAAAGTAACTGCTCGCACACTAGGGAACACGCGTCCTGGATACGAGTGTTTCAGGGAAACATGTTTCTGTCTCACCAACGGTGACGGCCCTAATCCGTGTCTCAATCTGACTGTACGCATGGACCTCTCCTCTTTGCAGGTTGATCATGGCACAAGTCGGGACAGGTCTCGGCGCTTTGTTGGCGGACTGACAACCGACTCGAATCAATAGACAGCAGTTCAATGCAAGGTGGCGATTACCGTGTTGCAACCTCCAGATCGAGCCATACCTCAACTCGAAAGGTTGGCTATATATACAGGCTGACCAGGGCACCTTCCAGATCACACAATGGTAAGAAACGGGGTTTTTTGCAACTGTATTTTCCTTAATGTGATTATAATTGGTTTGTTCGTATTGCTTGTGTTGTCAGCGTGATTATCGGTGGAATGGACGTATGTTTTTGGTTGTAACAAGAACGCCACAGTTTTTTAACAACTGTATGCCAGAAGGCGTTGATCGTAGAATGTTAGGATCTACATGAATGTTTCTCTATCTCTCTATCTCTCTCTCTCTCTCTAGGTATGTGTCTGTATGTCTTTCTTTAATTATCTTTTCCGTTCTGTCTCTGTCTATTATTTCTTTATTTTCTTAATACATTTCTTTTCTCTCTCTAAATTTCCTTTGTCTCTATCTATGTCTCTGTCTCTGTCTCATTCTCTCTCTCTATCTCTCTCTCTCTCTGTATGCATGTGCCTGTATGTCTCTCTTTACTTATCTTTTCCGTTCTGTCTCTGTCTATTATTTCTTTATTTTCTCCATACATTTCTTTTCTGTCTCTCTCTCTCTAAATTTCCTTTGTCTCTATCTCTGTCTCTGTCTCATTCTCTCTCTCTCTCTCTCTCTCTCTCTCTCTCCCTTTCTCTCTCTGTCTCTCTGTCTCTCTCTCTCTCTATTTCTCTCTCTCTCTCAATGATTCTGCCTGCTTACCTGCCTGACTGTTTGTCTGCCTGCCTGGGATTCTATCTACCAGATTGCCTGCCTGCCCATCCGCCCGCTCCTCTATGAGTGTGTGTGTGTTTGTGAGCGCGTGCGTGCGTTCGTGCGTTTTCGATGGAAAAACTGCCATAGGTTAAACATTTTGGACTACATTCCAGTAGAACGCATGGGACTGGACAGGTTACGAGTTTGTAATTCATAAGTGGAGAGGTTTCGTGATGAGATGGCAAAGTCGCATAGGCAACATCGAGTACGCAGCCTTATAAGCTTGACATGTCTCGCTTTTAAGATTGCCGTCAAATCCGCTCGTTACTTTCACCCAAGACTATTATTACAAAGACTGATCATGACGAGTTTTTGCTATATAAATAGTACAAGGCGCTCGGAAACGCAGCGCACCAAGCGTCAAGCAACACGGGTGAATCAAGGGAAGTAATCACACCGCTTAGCAACATGTAAATATTGCTTGTTTATCGACGCGTTTCTGATGCGTTCCGATCATGTTTGTGAATACATGTACGGTGTAATGTGTAATAAAATGATTTGCTGCAATAATGGGGGTGTTTTGGCTTTGTTTTTTTGTAGAGGGCGTTGTGAAATCGAACTCGCAACATAGACATAGATCTACATGGTGTTGATGACTGGGAACAATCTAATTTTCATTATTAAGATTTTTTAAAATTTGGTTAGTTATTCAAACAATCATGACAAATGATATTGAGGTCTGTGGTGTAATGTTGGTGACTGATGTGGCTGTTGCAGCAGAATGCCGAATCAAACAATGTGTTTGTTCTTCTTGACTCATTAGAAAGCAGTGTTAAAAGGTCATACATTGTTCAGTCAACAACCATGTTCAACCAACTTTTCCTTAATCAGTAGTGGGTTGAATGCAAATCGTTTGTATTATTATTGATGCATTAAGATTATTATGTGAACAGTTTGTAAATGGGTTTTTAATAGCATGGATGATATATTAACTACTCTTTCGTTGGGAAGAAATAAAAATATATCGACGTTCAGCAAGGAGATAGATATTGAAACGAATAATTTGAACCAAATCCTAGTTTGGGGCAGATCGGGAGGCTGGGAGTAGGGTGGGGTGCAGAAGAGGCTCGTATCAAAGGTTCCGAGACACACACACACACACACACACACACACACACACACACACGCACGCACACACACACACACGCACGCACACACACACACACACACACACACACACATACACACACATACACACACACACACACACACACACACACACACACACACACACACACACACACACACACACACACACACACACACACACACACACGGCTCATGGACGTTTCGCCCCATTTGCAAGTTCGCCCCAACCACTTCGCCCCACATTCTTGCCGGTTCGCCCCACTATCCAAACCCTAACCCTAACCCTAACCCGAACCCTAACCCTAACCCTAGAATCCTGTTTTGTTACACTTACCACGAGGAAAACAAACGCAGCCTATCACACAGTAAGATCCGTCTGAGCTGAGTCAGCGTTCCTAAGAAGCAACCGTGCTGAATCAATACGCGAGCGCCTCTCGGGACCAGAGGCGTGTTTCGTATCGAAAGTTTGTTTTTAATAAGTTTAGAGACGAGCGCTCTGGACGATCGCTCAAGAAGAGCGCTCGCGGCGGAGACAGACGTGGACAAGTTTGAATAGGAGAAAAGCTTTTTGGTTCGCGAGCGCTCCCCGTGAGTGCACATCTCTGAAGCATGTGTGATCGCTTTCGAAACAAAACACGCCTCTGGACCCGCGAGACGATCGCTTGCGATGTCAAAGGGCGCGTTTGCTATGCAATTGGCTCGCCTCGATGGCTTGGCGAGGGCGAGCGAGACGTTTAAGGGCGCGTTTGCTTTGTAATTGGCTCGCCTTAATGGTTAGGCGATGGCGAGCGAGACGTCTAAGGGCGCGTTTGCTAGGCTATTTGTTCGCCTCGATGGCTAGTCGAGGGCGAGCGAGACGCTCCTACGGCTAAAAAAACGGCCAATCATCAACTGGTAAGGCGGAAGTCCGAGAGAATATGGCTGCGTCCTGGCGCGAGAGTTGGTGAATTGTTTTTTCCTTACTACGTTTACTCAGTTCTTATAGACAGCATGGAAATAGACATTCTTTCAACAAAAAAAGGGGGGGGGGGAGAAAGAAAAAGGAAAAAATGAAAAAAGTCGGTAAAGAAGTTGCCGATATACGAAATAACTGACGATACAGACATCACAGCAGTTTTTCCACTTATTAGAACACACCATAGTGTCATATCGAATGGCACGGGAACATTTTCAGTAAAAAAAAAAGCAACCCGGTTTCAACTGTAGACAATTTTGTCGAAAATGTTGTGCCTCGATTCATTTCGATCAATTCGAAGGACATAATTCATAGAGCGTACGTGTACTGTGTTGCGTGTTTACAAACGACAAAAACATTTCGGCAGTGTGTGTCCAGAAATAGCCTATATTTTGAAGGCAGGATTTTTTTACGTGTACCAACGGCAATATTGATAACAAAGAGGATTCAAGTTTTCTCCCATAGGTGCTAGAGGGAGAGGCAAGGCAACACATAATTAGTTTTCATGCATTTGAACGTGTTCTTTTGACAATACTTTCAAGATCACGATAATTCTGTATTTCTGGTGAGCATCTCTGCAAATCCGTCAAGGTGATTGTGGTTTGCACTCGATTCGTTGCTGAGCAAAATCGCTCAAAATGTTCGAAACGAATCCCCCCCCCCCTGTGGGTTTGGGGTAAGAATTGACCCCCTGTGGGTTCGGGGTAAGAATTGACCCCCTGTGGGTTGGGGGTAAGAATTGGCCCACCGCGTCTTCCTACGCGATTCGCAAGAGGCGAATAACTAGGGACACCGTGACTTGATTTGCGCTTACTCTAAACTGCTCTAGTGATGCTCCTGCTTACTGGCCTTACATAGCCTTCAAAGGCTGATAGGCAGTAAAACTCCATTCGTCCATCCGTCCATCCATCCATCCATCCATCCATCCATCCATCCGTCCGTCCCTCCGTCCGTCCGTCCGTCCATCCGTCCATCCGTCCGTCCGTCCGTCCGTCCGTCCGTCCGTCCGTTCGTCCGTCCATCCGTCCATCCGTCCATCCGTCCATCGAAACGAATCCTAGTGAAATTAGATGGAAGTTCAGGGTTTATCTACGGAACAATCTAATAAAGTTTGGAGGTTATCTGTGTCTCCTCTCGGAATTACGACCACTAAAAAATGTTCTCGCAAATTATGAAGTTGACGTTTTACTTCTGATGACGCCATCTTATGCGTTCCGCACAAAGGAATGCTTTCAGCCACTAAAATGGACTAAGCTTCTTAGCGTCAGGCCTAATCAGCAGAAAATCCGGTCTGGATTATATAGAAACGTTTGAAGGGAAAGGAAGTTCCTGTGGAGTACTATTTTAGTTTTGCTTTGGTGAACCAAAGCTAATGCAGTCGGACAAGGGGGTGGGTGCATCGTAGATGTTCACCAAGAGTACTCATTCACACAAATGCATATTTACACGCACGGATCAATTTACGACACAGGGTTGCAGCCAGTATAATATTTTCAGGATATTTAAATCCATACGCTTCCCGTCCCAGGGAGAGAACCACGGCACAGCGCCTCGATCTCACGCCTTCCAACCCTGCCTGGATGATTAATAGACCATGGAAGAGAAGGCGTGGCTTCCTTGAAGGCTGTTTGCCTCTTCAGCATGCTCTCTAGATCTAAGTGTAGCCACTATTCGCCTTGCGCACGTTAGCAGTGGTTTGGTGTGGGTGAGTTAGAGTTCATGCTGAAATAAAGAACTTTCAGGAGTCTGTGTCATTGCAGTTACTACTGTGTCTGCACCTGTCATTAAGCTATGGCAGTTTTTGGTCCAGCGACATCAAGTTCGCCTTCATCTCTTACTTTCTACCTATTTTACATTCTTTGGATGTCGTTATTTACGTTTCTTCTCCCCCTGTTCCTACTGCTCCAACTCCAGATGGTCCTCTGCTGCTCCACCTGCTTCTGATCCTCCTCCTGTTCCTCCTCGTCCTCCTCCTCGTCCTCCTCCTCGTCCTCCTCCTCGTCCTCCTCCTCGTACTCCTCCTCGTCCTCCTCCTCGTCCTCCTCCTCGTCCTCCACACACACACACACACACACACACACACACACACACACACACACACACACACACACAAACACACACACAAGCGCGCGCGCGCGCCCTCCCTCTTCTCTCTCTCTCTCTCTCTCTATCCCTCTATCATTTTATCTTTCTCACAAAGACACACACACGCATACAAACATTCACACAATGTTCACGTTCACACACAGGCACACATACAAACCCACACTCACACACACACACACACACACACACACTTAGAAGTCTCCAACATTTCCTCAGTGAGGACGAGCGCCTCTCCCGTGCACTTCCGGCTCCTCCTGTCCTCGCCTTCCGCCAAAGAGTCTACTGGTCCGCAGCAAGTTCCTCAACCACCAACCCACGGAGGACGGCAGCGTGCAACCCTGTAAGGCCGCGCGGTGTTCCACGTGCGCGATCATCTGCACGGAGACGACCATTACCAGAGGCCAGACCGTACACCGCATCAGAGGCAAACATACCTGCCATTCCAGAGATCTAGTGCATCTCATCAGATGCCGCAGAGGATGCCTTGACGCTTGGTACATCGGGGAGACTGGTCAACGACTCCGCCAACGTATGAGCGGACACCGCGCCACCATTAGAAACCTGTTGCCCCTCCCAGTCAGCGAACACTTCAACTTACCCGACCACTCGCCCCTGGACATGCTCGTGAGCGTGCTTAGGGGCGAATTGCACGACCTCCACCAACGTCGAGTGACGGAGCAGAAACTCATCGTCAGCTTTGGCACGCATTGCAACGGACTCAACAGAGACACGGGCTTCATGACTCACTACCGATGAGCCCACCCTGGGGCACGGATTCCCCGTGCTCTCACCTGTTGGGACCGTCCTTCTACTGTTGTTAGCACCACTCCACTCCTGGTTTTCCCGGACGACTTGCGTTGCACAAGCCTCCGCCAGACCTGATAGTCCTCTATTTAAACCCTACCCCTGCCAGTCCCTTACCACGTGGCCTGAAGAAGGAGTATCCCCTCCGAAACGGAGGGGAACTCTGGAAACGGCCCTCTTCAGGGCCCCCAATTCTCGAGAGAGAATACAATTGGTCAGACTCCGGTCACTTTTTTCTGTTTTCTTTTCCCTAGCTTAGCTTACGACAGTCTGATACCGGCTTCTCACCTCTACACACACACACACACACACACACACACACACACTTAACACACACATACGTACACACTTGCACACACACACACACACACATAAGTATACACTCACACACACACACACACTCACACACACACACACACACACACACACACACACACACACACACCACACACATGTCAACAAAGTCTGTCAGTTAGCATATTATGAGTTAAGGAAAATTAGTACCATTCGTCATTATCTTTCTCAGCAGGCCACTAAACCGCTCATTACATCACTTGTTCTGTCTCGTTTCGACTATAGAAACTCTTTTCTCGCTGACATCCCCGACACTCTGCTTAACAAACTCCAGAAAGTTCAGAATTGTGCTGCTAGGCTAGTTTTTCGATGTCCCAAGCCTACCCATGTCTCATCACTCCTACATACACTTCACTGGCTCCCCATCTCTCAGAGGATAGATTATAAATTTTGCTACTTTGTGCTTCAAGGCCATCAACAACACTGCACCACACGCTCTTACAGAAATTCTTAGTCTACACGCCTTCCAGATCTCTACGCTCAGCTGCAGACTCTAGAATACTTAAGGTCCCCCCCGCCGTAACAAGAAAACTCAATTACAGCGTGCCTTCTTCTATATTGGACCTGTAACCTGGAATAGTCTCCCTCTCTCAGTCCGTCATTCTGACACTCTGCCCCAGTTCAAAAGTGCTCTAAAGACCCACCTCTTCCGATCCGCCTTTCCCGCTGAGCTGCTTCGCCTTACTTGACCTTGCCGGCAAGTGCTGTGTATATTGTATAGTTTGTCTTATTGGATTTTAGTTTTTGTATTTTGTTTATTTGTATAGTGTGTGAGTTCTTGTAGGAATGTGGTGTTTAGCGGTTGTATGAATGTTGATTCTTTGGATTGTAAACGCCATGAGCTTGCCTGTCAAGGGAAGGTATGTGTGTAAACAAACTATATTATTATTATTATTATTATAATTATTATTATTATTATTATTATAATTATTATTATTATTATTATTATTATTATTATTATTATTATTATTATTATTATTATTATTATTATTATTATTATTATTATTATTATTATTATTATTATTATTATTATTATTATTATTATTATTATTATTATTATTGTTGTTGTTGTTGTTGTTAGTGTTGTTGTTATTGGTATTGTTATTATTTTATCTTTATCATTATCATTATCATTATCTTTATCATTATCTTTATCATTATCATTATCATTAGTATTAGTATTAGTCGCACGCACACACACACACACACACACACACACACACACACACACACACACACACACACACTGTTTAACATACAGAAGAATGTTTATACTAATATTTGTTGTGTTTTTTTGTCTTAAAGCGGCTGAGAAGGGTCTTCGTGGTACGAATAGCAGTGGTGGTGGTCCTGATACTGGCTGGCATCTCCATCATGCACATCCCCGAGTCTGATGGTGTTCACATGCGTGCAATGCTCACTCCCAATGCTTTTCGTCCTTTCTTCACGCACGAGTATCGTCGCCTCATCTTGCCTTCCAAGCAACTATGCAAATCGAAAGGTAGATATGCTGAATCTTTCCATGTGTGTGTGTGTGTGTGTGTGTGCGCGCGTGCGTGTGCGTGGGTGTGCGTGCGTGTGTGTGTGTGTGCGCGTGCGTGTGTGTGGGTGTGCGTTTGTGTGCCAGAGAATGAGTGTTCCTGGACAAATGTTCAGAGTTGCATGGGAAATCCAATATATGCCAATACTGTCCCCCTACCTCGTCCTCCTCTTCCCCCTACTTCTCCTCCCCCTCCCCCCAAACCTCTCCCTTTCCCCCCTTCCCCGCCCACCTTCTTCTCCTCTCCCTACTTCCTCTTCCTCCTCCCCCCAACCTCCTTTTCTCTCCCCACCCCACCTCCTCATCCCTCCCCCTCTTCCTTTCCCCCTCCTCCCCTCCTTTCTTCCCTTCTCATCCTCCCCCCCCCCCTCCTCTCCCCCCCCCCCACCTCCTCCACCCCCCCATTCTTTCCCTCTTCTAAAGGTAAAGGTAAAGGTGTGATTTTAAATAGCGTCTTACACCCTTTGTCTGGGTCTCAAACCGCTTTTCACTTTACGCCCTGATCACTGGGCATCTTGATCAATCCTTACTGGTCCCTCAACAAACACAGTGACATATATTTAAGACGCACACAGTCAGGTACCAGCACCAACTCCGCTCCCTTGGGAGTATTCCAACCCGATGCTGGCGCTTGGCCGCACACAAGGGTTAATCGCACTACGTTTTGCCAACATTGCCCTCACAGGTACCCGGTTTTACTCCTGGGAGGGGAGAAGCAATGCGAGTTAAGCATATTGCTCAAGGATGCAACTCTGGCAACCGTGCAGCTTTGAACGCCGTACCCAATGGCCGCAAGCGACTGTAGGTCCAGCGCGCTAACCACTCGGCCACAGAGCCCTACTCTTCTCCGTCTCTCTTTCTCTCCTTCCTCTAACCCCCCCCCCCCTTCCTCCTCCTCCTCCTCCTCCTCCTCCTCCTCCTCCTCCTCCTCCTCCTCCTCCTCTCTCCTCTCTCCTCTCTCCTCTCTCCTCTCTCCTCTCTCCTCTCTCCTCTCTCCTCTCTCCTCTCTCCTCGTTCTCCTCCTCGTCCTCCTCGTCCTCCTCGTCCTCCTCGTCCTCCTCCTCCTCCTCCTCCTCCTCCTCCTCCTCCTCCTCCTCCTCCTCCTCCTCCTCCTCCTCCTCCTCCTCCTCTTTTCCCTTCTCTTTTGCCCTATCTTCCCCTTCTCCCCCCATCCCCCCCCCTCCCCCTTCTCTCCCTCTCCTCTCCCCCCTCCCACCTCCCCTTTCCCATTTCTCCCCCCCCCCTCCCTCTTCTCTTCCTCCTATCTTTTCCTACCTTTCTTAATCCTCAATTCCACTCTCTCCTTGTCACTCTTATCACAAGCCACGAACGTCTATTATACATTTTAGTTAACGGGAAGGTTGATCGAGAGCGTTAAAGATCAACAGACTTTTGAGAGGAACGGGACACCCGATATGTTTTTTGTGGTTATCTGTTTGAATTATATACTTAGCATGGGGCGCTGATATTGATAAAGTTCACATTAGTTTTCCCTTCGCACTGCCTCCTCCCCCCCCCCTCCCCCCCCCCTCCCCCCCCACCCCCCCACCCCCACCCCCCCAACGAACTCTGAGGTCCAGTGACTCGTCTCCTCGGGGTGCCACCTGCAAAGTCTTCGAGAGATGACCGAGCTTTCTGTTCTACAGCACTGGTCCTCCGGAATCAGATGACAGATGTCTTGAGTTAGGAGACAAAACTGAGTGCTTTTGTAAAATGGCATCATTACGTGCCTTTTCCACCAAGCGGGTCTCAGTGACTAAGGGTCCTGAATTGCTTTCTATTAGTGACTTCCTGGTCACGTGTACATCCTGGAGATTTGTTTTTTTGTACATGCGGCTCTGAGCAGCCTTTGGGCTGAAATAGCGCGCTATACAAATTTATCATACGTCACGTTGTACATTATAATGTACGTCACATTTCCTCTACTCCTTCCCTCTACTCCTTCTCTGGCACGTCACCTCCACAGATCAGTTCCTGGCCATCATTGTCCACTCCGCTCCCGACAACTCCTGCAAGCGCAATATGATCCGACAGACATGGGGCAGTCATCAGGTCCTTGCCAAGGTCAACGCGACCTTGACCTTCGTCATGGGAGTTGTCAAGGACGATGACGTCATGGCGTTCGTACAGGACGAGGCAGACCACTACGGCGATATTCTGCAGGAGGATTACATTGACACCTACTACAACCTGACACACAAGGTGAGTGCAGGGGGGTCGGTGTTAGGTTTGACTGACAAGATGGACACAGGGGATTTTAACTTTTGACTGACAAGGTGGACACAGGGGGTGTTGGCTTTTGATTAGCAAGATGGACACAGGGGATTTTAACTTTTGACTGACAAGGTTGACACAGGGGGTGTTGGCTTTTGAGTGACAAGGAGGACACAGTGGGTGTTGGCTTTTGACTGATAGGATGGACACAGGGGGTCTTGGCTTTTGACTGACAAGGTGGACACAGGGGGTGTTGGCTGTTGACTGACAAGGTGGACACAGGGGGTGTTGGCTTTTGACTGACAAGGTGGACACATCGGGTGTTGGCTTTTGACTGATAGGATGGACACAGGGGGTGTTGGCTTTTGACAGACAAGGTGGACACAGGGGGTGTTGGCTTTTGACTGACAAGGTGGACACAGGGGGTGTTGGCTTTTGACTGACAAGGTGGACACAGGGGGTGTTGGCTTTTGACTGACAAGGTGGACACAGGGGGTGTTGACTGACAAGGTGGACACAGGGGGTGTTGGCTTTTGACTGACAAGGTGGACACAGGGGGTGTTGGCTGTTGACTGACAAGGTGGACACAGGGGGTGTTGGCTTTTGACTGACAAGGTGGACACAGGGGGTGTTGGCTTTTGACTGACAAGGTGGACACAGGGGGTGTTGGCTTTTGACTGACAAGGTGGACACAGGGGGTTTGGGCTTTTGACTTATACGATGGCCACAGGGGGTTTTGGCTTTTGACTGACAAGGTGGACACAGGGGATGTTGGCTTTTGACTGACAAGGTGGACACAGGGGATTTTAACTTTTGACTGACAAGGTGGACACAGGGGGTGTTGACATTCGACTGACAAGGTGGACACAGGGGATGTTGACATTCGACTGACAAGGTGGACACAGGGGATGTTGGCTTTTGACTGACAAGGTGGACACAGGGGATTTTAACTTTTGACTGACAAGGTGGACACAGGGGGTGTTGACTTTCGACTGACAAGGTGGACACAGGGGATGTTAACTGACAAGGTGGACACAGGGGGTGTTGACATTCGACTGACAAGGTGGACACATGGGGTGTTGACTGACAAGGTGGACACAGGGGGTGTTGACATTCGACTGACAAGGTGGACACAGGGGGTGTTGACTTTCGACTGACAAGGTGGACACAGGGGGTGTTGACTGACAAGGTGGACACAGGGGGTGTTGACTTTCGACTGACAAGGTGGACACAGGGGGTGTTGACTTTCGACTGACAAGGTGGACACAGGGGGTGTTGACTGACAAGGTGGACACAGGGGGTGTTGACTTTCGACTGACAAGGTGGACACAGGGGGTGTTGACTTTTGACTGACAAGGTGGACTCAGGGGGTGTTGACTTTTGACTGACAAGGTGGAAACAGGAAGTATTGACTGACAAAGATGACACAGAAGTCGTTCACTTTTGACTGACAAGGTGGACACAGGGGGTGTTGGCTTTCGACTGACAAGGTGGACACATGGGGTGTTGACTGACAAGGTGGACACAGGGGGTTTTGGCTTTTGACTGACAAGGTGGACACAGGGGGTGTTGGCTGTTGACTGACAAGGTGGACACAGGGGGTTTTGGCTTTTGACTGACAAGGTGGACACAGGGGGTTTGGGCTTTTGACTTATACGATGGCCACAGGGGGTTTTGGCTTTTGACTGACAAGGTGGACACAGGGGATGTTGGCTTTTGACTGACAAGGTGGACACAGGGGATTTTAACTTTTGACTGACAAGGTGGACACAGGGGGTGTTGACATTCGACTGACAAGGTGGACACAGGGGATGTTAACTAACAAGGTGGACACATGAGGTGTTAACTGACAAGATGGACACAGGGGGTGTTGACTGACAAGATGGACACAGAGGATATTGACTGACAAGGTGGACACAGGGGATGTTAACTGACAAGGTGGACACATGAGGTGTTAACTGACAATATGGACACAGGGGGTGTTGACTGACAAGATGGACACAGAGGATATTGACTGGCAAGGTGGACACAGGGGGTGTTGACTGACAAGATGGACACAGGGGGTGTTGACTGACAAGATGGACACAGAGGATATTTGACTGGCAAGGTGGACACATGAGGTGTTAACTGACAAGATGGACACAGGGGGTGTTGACTGACAAGATGGACACAGAGGAGGATATTGACTGACAAGATGGACACAGGGGGTGTTGACTGACAAGATGGACACAGGGGGTGTTGACTGACAAGATGGACACAGGGGGTGTTGACTGACAAGATGGACACAGGGGGTATTGACTGGCAAGGTAGACACAGGGGGTGTTGACTGACAAGGTTGACACAGGGGGGTGCTGACTGACAAGGTGGACACAGGGGGTATTGACTGGCAAGGTAGACACAGGGGGTGTTGACTGACAAGATGGACACAGGGGGTGCTGACTGTTAAGGTGGACACAGGGGGTATTGACTGACAAGGTGGACACAGGGAGTGTTGACTGACAAGGTGGACACAGGGGGTGTTGACTGACAAGGTGGACACAGGGGGTATTGACTGACAAGGTGGACACAGGGGGTGAAGACTGACAAGGTGGACACAGGGGGTGTTGACTGACAAGGTGGACACAGGGGGTGTTGACTGACAAGATGGACACAGGGAGTGTTGTTGTCAAGGTGGACACAGGGGGTGTTGACTGACAAGGTGGACACAGGGGGTGTTGACTGACAAGATGGACACAGGGGGTGTTGACTGACAAGGTGGACACAGAGGGTTTTGAGGTGTTGCCTGAAGAGGTGGACACATTAGGGTGTTGACTTTTGACTGACAAGATGGACACAGGGGGTATTGACTAACCTAGTGGACACAGGGGGTGTTGACTGACAAGGTGGACACAGGGATGTAGACTGACAAGGTGGACACAGGGGGTGTTGACTGACAAGGTGGACATAGGAAGTTTTGACTGACAAGGTTGACACAGGGGGTGTTGACTGACAAGGTGGACACAGGGGGTATTGACTGGCAAGGTGGACACAGGGGGTGTTGACTGACAAGATGGACACAGGGAGTGTTGACTGACAAGGTGGATACAGGGGGTGAAGACTGACAAGGTGGACACAGGGGGTGTTGACTGACAAGATGGACACAGGGAGTGTTGACTGACAAGGTGGACACAGGGGGTTTTGACTGACAAGGTGGACACAGGGAGTATTGACTGACAAGGTGGACACAGGGGGTGTTGACTGACAAGATGGACACAGGGAGTGTTGACTGACAAGGTGGACACAGGGGGTGTTGACTGACAAGGTGGACACAGGGGGTGTTGACTGACAAGATGGACACAGGGGGTATTGACTGACAAGGTGGACACAGGGGGTATTGACTAACCTAGTGGACACAGGGGGTATTGACTGACAAGGTGGACACAGGGGGTATTGACTGACAAGGTGGACACAGGGGGTATTGACTAACCTAGTGGACACAGGGGATGTTTACTGACAAGGTGGACGCAAGGGATGTGGATTTTTGAATGAAAAGATGAAAACAGGGGGTTTTGCCTGAAAAGATGGACACAATGGGTGTAGACATACAAAGTGGACACAGTGTGTGTTGAATGACAAGGTGGACAAAGAAGATGTTGACTGAAAAGGTGGACACAGGAGGTGTTGTCTGAAAAGATGGACTCAGGGCGCATTGTCGTTTGGCTGACATGATGGACACAAGGGGTGCTGACGTTTGATTGACAATGTGGACACAGGGGGTGTTGACTGACAAGGTGGATACAGGGGGTGTTGACTGACAAGGTGGATAGAGGGGGTGTTGTTTGACAGGATGGACACAAGCGGTGGTGTTGTCAAGGTGAACACAAGGGGTGTTGACTGACAACGTGGATACAGGAGGTGTTAACTGACAAGATGAACACAGGGGATTTTTACTGACAAGGTGGACACAGGGGGTGTTGACTGACAAGGTGGACACAGGGGGTGTTGACTGACAAGGTGGACACAGGGGGTGTTGACTGACAAGGTGGACACAGGGGGTGTTGACTGACAAGGTGGACACATGGATTGTTGACTGACAAGATGGACAAAGGGGGTATTGACTAACCTAGTGGACACAGGGAGTGTTGACTGACAAGATCGTCACAATGGGTGTTGGTGTTGACTGACTAGGTGGACACAATGGGTGTTGGTGTTGACTGACTAGGTGGACACAAGGGGTGTTGGTGTTGACTGACTAGGTGGACACAAGGGGTGTTGGTGTTGACTGACAATGTGGATACAGGGGGCGTTGACTGACAAGTGGACACAGGGGATGTTGACTGACAAGGTGGACACAAGGGGTGTTGACTGACAAGGTGGATACAGGGGGTGTTGACTGCCAAGGAGGACACAGGGGGTGTTGACTGACAAGGTGGACACATGGGATGTTGATAGACAAGATGGACTCAGGTAGTGCTTACTTTTGACTGACAAGGTGGACAGAGGGGGTGTTGACTTTTGACTGACAAGGTGGAAACAGGGGTTGTTGACAGACAAGATGGACCCAGGAGTGTTGACTAACAAGGTGGACATATGAGGTGTTGACTGATAAAATGGTCACAGGGTGTGTTGACTGACAAGTTGGACACAGGGGCTGTTGACCGACAATATAGGCACAGGGGGTGTTGTTGTTGACTGACAAGGTTGACATAAGTGGTGTTGTTGTTGACTGACAAGGTGGACAAGGAGGTGTTGACTGGGTAGGTGGACACAGAAGGTATTGACTGACAAGGTGAACACAAGGGGTGTTGACTGACAAGGTGGACACAGGGGGTGTTGTCTGACAAGGTAGACACAAGCGGTGTTGTTGTCAAGGTGGACACAGGGGGTGTTGACTGACAAGGTGGACACAGGGGGTGTTGACTGACAAGGTGGACACAGGGGGTGTTGACTGACAAGGTGGACACAGGGGATGTTGACTGACAAGGTGGACACAGGGGGTGTTGAGTGACAAGATGGACACAGGGAGTGTTGACTGACAAGGTGGACACAGGGGGTGTTGACTGCCAAGGAGGACACAAGGGGTGTTGTCTGACAAGGTAGACACAAGCGGTGTTGTTGTCAAGGTGGACACAGGGGGTATTGACTGACAAGGTGGACACAGGGAGTGTTGACTGACAAGGTGGGCACAAGGAGTGTTGACTGACAAGATGGACACAGGGGGTGTTGACTGACAAGGTGGACACAAGGAGTGTTGACTGAGTAGGTGGACACAGAGGTTGTTGACTGACAGGTTTAACACAGGGGGTGTTGACTTGGGACTGACGATGTAGACAAATGGGGTGTAGGCTGTTGCTTGATTGATTCTCTCTCCCATTAGTGTTAATTTGTTTAGACATTCATTCTTTTGTTCAGTCTTCGTTGATTTGTCCGTCTATTTGTTCATCCATTCATTCATTCATTTATTCGTTCGTTTGCTCATATGTGCGTTGAAGCTTTCGTGTACTCACGTTTTCGATTTAGCATTTGTTTATTCATTTATTTGTTCATTTGTTGTATTTTTATCGCTCTTTTCTCATTTGTTCGCTCGTTATTCATTTATTTGTTCTTTCTTTCATTTGTTTATCCTTTTTTTTTTCATTCATTCATGCATTCATGTGTTCGTTTGTTGCTTATCCATCCATTCATTTGTTTCTTATGTCGCTCATTTGCACATTCATTCATCCATTCATTCGTTCAATCATGCTGATCTGTCTACATGTATGTCCGAACATCTGTTCGTCTTTATGTCCGTGTTTGTGTGTGTGTGAGTGTATGTGTCTATGTCTGTGCGTGCGTGTATGCGTGTGTGTGCGTCCGTGTGTGTGTGCGTATGTGTGCGTGCGTGTATGTGTATGTGTGTGTGTGTGTGTGTGTGTGTGTGTGTGTGGTGTTTTTTTTACTTTTTCTGTGTGTGTGTCTGTCCCTCCGGCCCCCCACCCCCCCTCTCTCTGTCTTTCTCTCCCTCTCTCCCTCCCTCCTTCCCTCCCTCCCTTCCTCCCTATCCCCATCCTTCCTCCCTCCCTCTCCTGCGACGTCACTCTGACTTACAATTTCCAGGCGGTGGCGTGGATGAAGTGGGTCACCGAGACTTGCCAAAGGGCGCGCTACGTCATAAAGACTGATGACGACATCCTGACTGACGTCATCCAGGTCAAACGACTCCTCCAGACCTTCGTGGAGCCTCTCTCCGGGGGACGTATGACGATGGCCTGTAACTACTGGACCTACGCTCCCGTGGATCGATCCATGAGAAGCAAGTGGCAAGTTCTCAAGGAAGAGTTTGCTGCCTCCCATTACGGCAGCATGTGCCAGGGCTCGGCCTACGTGATGAGCATGGAGCTGGTCAGCGCCATCTACCCATTGACCCTCATCACGCCTTTTTTCAAGCTGGACGACGTATACGTCACGGGGTTTCTGGTCCAGCAGTTTAACATCACCGTGTACCCTTGGAATGAGAGGTACGCCACCAACTACAACGCCGTTGCCAGCTTGCTGAGTGGAACCTTTCACGTACCGCCGCTTTTTGCCCATTCCCTGCCGAAGGAGGACTACTTCCGGCTGTGGTCCCACATGAAGAGTGGAGAGTGCTGCCCTCGAAGCGAGCCAAATACTTTTTCTCTCTGGAGAGTCATATTCGGTCATACGTGAGTCGTGAGGAGCAAGAGAGCTCCTTATATAGTTCAGCCCCGGTCTCACCGTCTGCTCACTCCTTTAGTGTGGTGACACAGTTTCATGTTCAAACGATCAAAGCCGCAGCGTGTTCTGTCACGAGAGTTCCCTCGGCTTCCTGCAATTCCAGGAGAAGAAGGAAAGAGACAAAAGATGCGCATTTTAGACACGGAAATCTTTTCCCAACTCCTTTAGGATGAAAAGACACCCACTGCCTTTCCAAACTCCGTCCTCCACTGAATGTATTATGTGTCACGTATGTAGTATTGCAGTGCATTGTAAATAATATCCGGTGCATGTGCTTTTACCTTCGACCTCTGTTTCTCGAAGCTTTTCTTAACTGGGCGAACTGTCAGAATGCGAACCACAGGCGTGTTTCACAGAACATTGATATGCAATCCAAAGCGATCTAAAAAGTATTTCCTGAATCATTTTGAAGCGTTCGCTGTAATCATACAGGAATCTGTATTTAAACTGGGATGAAAAAAACATATGTCTGGATTTGGAAATGTGCGACAGGACGTTGGGTTCGATTGCAGAGATCAATGTAATCACGACAGATCATAAATGCCTTGTATTTCTTTGGATTGCTTTGGATTGCTTTGGATTGCTTTGGATTGCATATCCATGGTGAAGAGAAACGCGCCTCAGGTTGAAATGGATAGGAAAACTAAGTTTCTGCGCGGTAGTATTCTAACTGCGCGACCTCTCGGCT
>JAWQFJ010002365.1:24909-29909 GCA_034096865.1 Theodoxus fluviatilis
TAAAGGATACACAGACTTGTGAAGAGAAGATCATAATTTCTCGTAAACTGACGACTGGAAGGAGTTTTCAGAGTCGGTCAAATAGCTGTACAGCGCGGTAATTTTGAACGAAGCATCATGGTTCACAGAGCGACGAAATCGTTGGCCAGTTGTAGGGTCCAATTGTAAATATCAGAAACAGTCATTACTCACAATCTGCGAAGGCGATGTAGCACACACTTATGGAGAAGTTGGGAGTCTGGTCTGGGAGATTCCGGCCATTTGAAGAGGATCTAACGGTTGAAAACTTCAGAGCTCTCAGCAACACGTCCACACCAGCCCAGAGAGAGAGAGAGAGAGAGAGAGAGAGAGAGAGAGAGAGAGAGAGAGAGAGACCTGAGACGAGAGAGAGACCTGAGACGAGAGAGAGAGAGAGAGAGACCCGAGGCATGAGACAGAGAGAGGCATGAGAGAGAGAAAGGAAGACCTGAGAGAGATGAGAGGAAGACCTGAGGGAGAAGAGAGGGAGGCCTGAGAGAGAGATTGAGAGAGAGAGAGAGAGCTGAGAGAGAGAGAGATGCGAGACAGAGCTGAGAGAGAGAGCTGAGAGAGAGAGAGAGAGAGAGAGAGAGCTCAGAGAGAGAGAACTCAGAGCTGAGAGAGAGAGGGAGCTGAGAGATTGATTGATTGACTTTTATTGGGGCCGACGACCCAAAGTTCAATATACAGTTGAAAAAATCCCGATATGATATATACATGTAGAATTACATTAGAACATTCCTCATTTTATACAAGTCGTGGACGTGAACACTGAACATTATCCTGCCTGCAATGCTCAATTCAAACTGATTTAAAACATTCCGTTTTAAATAGTATATATACAAACTCAGTAACAAATTCATCCCTGAGGTACCTTAAGGGAACGCCATCCACAATTGACAAGATCACAGGTCAAATACGTGATGGATAATTACCAGCACTGTCTAAATACAAGTTTGGGGGGAAAGTTTCTTCTCCCGAAGATTGAGTGCATAGTACACATACATGGCCACATCTCGTATGCACATTGTACTCGATGAATTCATTAGTTGTGCACATGTATAATACGTCCCTGTGTAAATATGCTGGCTATTGTAATCCAGTAGATCTCGTTGTCAATCATAGGATAGAAAGTCATCACATGCCACTAGAGATCCAAATAGGGCATGTAAACAACAAGTTCTCAGATGTAATTCCAAAAATTACCTATGTAACTAAAACATACTGGGACTCAACAAAGGCTAATGAATTTTTGGAAAATATGAGTTCCCCCGAGTTTGAGATGCAGCTAGAGAAAGCTTTTAACATGATAGACACATCTGTTGAAACGGCCCTTCAGTTGTTTAACTCGGCTATCCTTTCTTGTGCAAAATGTATGGAGAGGAAGGTGTCTACCAACCCCCTGAGGACCAGACGCCAACCCGTCTGGTTTGATAGTGAGTGTCATGCGGCAAAACATGAGACTAGAAAGTGGCTCCTACAATTTAGAAAAACTAACTTCTCACTACATAAAGAGAAATACCTAACCAATAGGAAATCTTACAAAACATTAATTCGAATGAAGAAAAAAAATCACTTCGACACAGTCAGAAATAAGCTTACGAACAGCAAAGACCCAAGTACGTTTTGGTCCCTAGTGAGAAATACAACAAGCAAATATTCTGCTAAAGTGGACATTGACATATGTGACAAGGTGCACTTGTGTGCCAACTTGACCTATCATCAAAAGATTGCGATGTTCTCGCCCTCCTATTTTCCCTCCGAAAATCCTTTTCCCACCTGGGGCCGTGGTGACGTTTTTTCTCTCTCTGACGTCATCCCTGACGGACGTCATTAGACTGACCATGGGGTTCGGGTAAGTTGTAATTTTCTTGAAGTTATTTTAGTTAATGATGAGGGACCGAGAGATTTGTTTAACCAATCTGAGTAAGAAGTAGAGAGATAAGTTTCCTTTTCCCACTGTCGAGAAATAATATTGTTTTCTGGTTGCTTTCCTTGTTGGTAATTAAGAATCAAATTCCGTTAAAACCGGCTTTCATTGTTCTATTGAGAGTTACTGGTAATTGAGGGAATCTCTTGCTTCAAATGTTCTTCACGCCCTCTTGCATTGTTCTTTTATAAATAATGAAGGATTTCGGTGCAAATATTCGCTGTTTCAGTCTCTTACAGACTTAGAGAATATTTTGCTATTTCATTTTGCAATTATTTATGCTGCCTGGATTGTGCCACGGCATTCTGTAATCGCACACCAACCATTTTTTCCCTTGCCTTCCCTCCCTAGACACCCACCATCCAGGGCTTTAGTATAAGGCTATGTTTTTCTATGTAGTCAGGATAGTTCGATACTATGACTATATGGGAAGTTGGATCTGACAGTCTGTTGCTGTGTTGTTAGTGGCTATCACTGCCAGTAACCAGATAATTGTGTCAGAGTGTAAGCCTTGATTGGTAGATGTTATTCCCCATGGATACTCTATCATTTGGGCTGGGTCGTCCGGATATTCATGGACTATAGAGTGTAAGCCTTGATTGGTAGATGTTATTCCCCATGGATACTCTATCATTTGGGCTGGGTCGTCCGGAGTTGTCTAGTTCCACTGCTATTTTAGTTTTATGGTTATGCTACTCTGACTAATGTGTTGTCTTGGTTTTTTTTTAGTTTGCCATCGTGCTTTTGTATAATCGTGCTTTTGGTATAATTGTGTTAGTATCAGATTAAATATTACATACTGAGAAAACCTTTTCCTAATTGTTTCTTTTCAAACATATCGAACCTATTTCCCATTTTCAACCTTTCCCTATGTCCCATGTTTGTTTTCCCCCCCTTCCATTCGGACACATTACATTTTGGCGTCGTCGGCAGGATTAGGAAAATTATTATAAAAGCACGATGGCAGATGGACAGGTCAACCCCAATGTTGCCGCTGAGGAGGGGCATGCTGGGACCAAAGGAGGTGGACAAGGCCCTAGAGAAAGTTCCAGAGAGCCTGCGTGCGCAGTCTGTTGTGGAGGACGTGGCCATCAACTAGCTGCACGGCTCCGACTCGGTAGGAAAGGCGGAGGAGGAGCTCAACTTTTTCTTCCCCATGCAGCAGACGGTGGCAGTCATCAAGCCTGACGCCATGGGCACCAGGGAGGCCATCATTGACAAAATCCATGAGGCGGGCTTTAAAATCGCTGCTCGAAAGGAAACCACCATCACCAGAGACATCGCCGAGAAGTTCTACGAGGACTTGAAAGACAGAGAGTGGTGGCCTTGACTTGATAGCGACACCGTGGCTTCCAGCGATGGTACGGGAGGTGTGCACCAGTGTCAACTCAGTCCAGGGTGTTGCAAGAGTTGCGGGGAAGGTGCGAGTACCGGCAGAAGCTATGGTTGCTGTCACAGTCACTGGCGTGGAACGTCCCTACCTAACGAGACTATTAGCCGAACTCTGTGCATTTCCCTTACCCCCTGGCTTCATCCTCATCCTCATCCCCACCCTCATTGGCTCCCACCGTGAGTCTCGCTGTGTCCGTGTTGTCGGTTTGACAGACGACGATTGTTGGAGTCCAGGACGGATAGGTTCCAACCTGTGATCAGTTTCTGTGTTTAAAAAAGGAGACTCCCTCAGCATCTTCCTGAGGTCACATAGTCCACAGTGCACCCTTTTCAGTGGCTGGTGTGCAAACATTTCAATCATGGAGAATGAAAACTGAGATGATAAAATGAAGCTTTGTTATATTCATTTCCCAATATATTTTTTTACACTTTTACCTGGATGTATAAAATTTGGAGTGTTTTAAAGGCAGATAATTTAGTATTTACCCTTTTTTACTGAAATGCGTATTTCAGGTGATAATATATACTTTTATTGTGTTGTTTTCATGGTAGAGTATTTGTATATGCCAAACAGGTTTTAAAGTGAAGTGTCCCAGAGACGATAGTGGCAACGGGGACGTTGCAGATCAAAACCCCGGGACGAGTGTGACAAGGTGCACTTGTGTGCCAACTTGACCTATCATCAAAAGATTGCGATGTTCTCGCCCTCCTATTTTCCCTCCGAAAATCCTTTTCCCACCTGGGGCCGTGGTGACGTTTTTTCTCTCTCTGACGTCATCCCTGACGGACGTCATTAGACTGACCATGGGGTTCGGGTAAGTTGTAATTTTCTTGAAGTTATTTTAGTTAATGATGAGGGACCGAGAGATTTGTTTAACCAATCTGAGTAAGAAGTAGAGAGATAAGTTTTCTTTTCCCACTGTCGAGAAATAATATTGTTTTCTGGTTGCTTTCCTTGTTGGTAATTAAGAATCAAATTCCGTTAAAACCGGCTTTCATTGTTCTATTGAGAGTTACTGGTAATTGAGGGAATATCTTGCTTCAAATGTTCTTCACGGCCTCTTACATTGTTCTTTTATAAATAATGAAGGATTTCGGTGCAAATATTCGCTGTTTCAGTCTCTTACAGACTTAGATAATATTTTGCTATTTCATTTTGCAATTGTTTAAGCTGCCTGGATTATGCCACGGCATTCTGTAATCGCACACCAACCATTTTTTCCCTTGCCTTCCCTCCCTAGACACCCACCATCCAGGGCTTTAGTATAAGGCTATGTTTTTCTATGTAGTCAGGATAGTTCGATACTATGACTATATGGGAAGTTGGATCTGACAGTCTGTTGCTGTGTTGTTAGTGGCTATCACTGCCAGTAACCAGATAATTGTGTCAGAGTGTAAGCCTTGATTGGTAGATGTTATTCCCCATGGATACTCTATCATTTGGGCTGGGTCGTCCGGATATTCATGGACTATAGAGTGTAAGCCTTGATTGGTAGATGTTATTCCCCATGGATACTCTATCATTTGGGCTGGGTCGTCCGGAGTTGTCTAGTTCCACTGCTATTTTAGTTTTATGGTTATGCTACTCTGACTAATGTGTTGTCTTGGTTTTTTTTTAGTTTGCCATCGTGCTTTTGTATAATCGTGCTTTTGGTATAAT
>JAWQFJ010002365.1:37409-54909 GCA_034096865.1 Theodoxus fluviatilis
AAGTTCCACGCATGATCAGACAGATCTCACATTGTGACGGGTGACTTGTCAAAATGTGTAAATTTTCAACAGCGCTCGACTCGGCTCACTTCGGGTTCATTCTGGGGTTTTTTATAACCCTGTTGTATAAAGGAGAACTTTACATGTCAGTGAACTTAGGGGATATTGATGCCTTTGGCACTTTAATTCGTCTGAGCAAGTCCACATGTTTGCCTTAGAAGCAATAAATATGCTACTTTAAAAGACGACATAATTGCCTCAGAGGGAATGTGAGCACGGCCAAAGATAAATAAATATCACTCGTGGGTGCATCCGCATCCTCTCGTACACAGAGAGTGGGCGGATTGATGGGAAATCTGGTCACGATTAACGAAAAGGGATGTCGCGTAATTGCCCAGCGAATGGTGCTGAAGTAGAAGCTTGCCAGGAAATATGCAATCTCTGTCATTATCGCCCAGTAAGGAAGCAATTTTCTCGCGAGAACCTGTGACATTAAACTGCGTGTGAATAGGTTTTGTTTGCCATGTGCCGCCTGAAAAACCCACAACGAAGTCCAGATACTGAAGGCCTTGAGGTGAAATGTACGCAAAAAGCAAGCCGGGAAAATCAATCCATGGAGGAAGAAAAACAGAAGTGCGTGCCGAGCAGAAGACTGATCCTTGCCTACGCTAACGTACCGGAGAAAACCCGTCTCTCTCTCTCTCTCTTTCTCTCTCTCTCTCTCTCTCTCTCTCTCTCTCTCTCTCTCTCTCTCTCTCTCTCTCTCTCTCTGCTCGCACGCAATTAACACTAGATGGATGAAAGCTCATGCAATAGGGCAGTGCCCTTTGATATCTGGAGGATTTCACATGATCTATTCCACCAATTCCAAAAGAGATGTATTGACTGTTGCTTGGGAGAGAGCTTGCCGCCTTCGCGGCCCCAGTAGAACGTCGTCTGCTTTGCACTCGTCTCAAGGCTGGAAGTGCCACGTTGGAAGTGTCATATCCTAGACCATAGAGTATCCTAAAACGTATAGCTTGACCTACTTGCATATTAGTAACATAACGCGTTCACCAGCCAAATCTTGTGATTGGACAATGCCCCGCAGAGATGACTTTCCCCCGCCTACTCTTGTTATCTTAACTGTGATTAGCCAGTTGTAACGTTGAGCGTTTTATGAAATCCCGGACCCAAAGATTTTTGTCTTTGCTGCGTGTGATTACACAAACATATCTAGAGGAAAGTACCATTTGATCGGGTAATAAGGTGAAAGAAAACGATGAAAATCCATATTTCGTCATGTTAATAATATGCAAGTAGGTCACGCTCTACGTTTTAGGATACTCTACGGTCTAGGATATGACAGAAGCAGCACGTATCCAAGGGACTTATCCTTGGAAAATGTCCTCAGCGTGCGTCGTTGCAACTCACGTCCAGTACAACTGGGTTTCATCCCTTATCTTTTTCTTCTTCTTTTTAAAAAACAATGTATTTGCAAGAAAGAATACAACTATCAGGGATGGATCATTGTAATCGTAATAGAAATTTACATGCAAACACAACTGTCCTCATTCCACTTCAACTTACATTTCTCATAATTGCCTGCCACTCTAGCTGTACATTCTTCTATATTCAACACTGTCGCGTGCATGTCACCCTAGGCTGAGGCCTAGAGTGTGCATGGTTGGGTTTTTCAATAAAAAATATGGCCACACTCCCAAACATAAACAGACACGTGAACACTGATGTGAAAGATTAAATATACAAAAAAATAATTTATTTAAGCTTTTGTATGGGGGTGACGATGTATAGTTAGAATGGTAAGATTAAGATGAACATGACGAACGTAAAAGAGTCTTTGCCGACACTACGTGGACCAAGACCACTTCCGCAGCTGGTGAGCAGGGTACCAGGCTGGGGTGGGACGTCAGGCCCGGCAGCAGCCTGAAGCGTGGGATAGCAGGGTACCAGGCTGGGGTGGGACGTCGTCGAAGTAAAGTGCCTGTACTCTAAACAGAACATGCATCCCAAAGCTGCTCTGCGGTTATGCACATTTTGTGAGCTCTACGAGGACACATTTGAAATGCGCAAGACACACGCATACTTTGCACAGCTGCAGTGCCATATGGCAGTAACAGGTGTACAGAGAGGGATTCTGCTGGTCTATACAAAACAAAAAGAATTCACGAAATTGAGGTTCCTTTTGATGAGCAGTGGTGGGGTGAGGCGTTGATGCATATAGTCTCATGCAGGGTAGTTTTCCAGACCTGTGGTTATAATAATAATAATAATAATAATAATAATAACAATAATAATAATAATAATAATAAGTATGTGTGGATTTACATAGCGCCTTACCATGAGTTAAGACATGCTCAAGGCGCATACATACACAACCATTACAATATACAATAACAGTCAATCACATCAAAGGTAACTTAATAAACTTAATAACATAGGAGTCAGACATTCACTTCAGGCATTCGACAAACTGATGTACAGCGTCACCGCTTAACCATGAAACTGGGGAGAGGGGGAGGAGAGACAGGAGGGTGGTAGGGGGCTTAGGCAAGCTAGTACAAAGAGAACAGTGAGGGGAGGAAGATGAAGAAACTTAGACAGGATTCGGGAACGATTTCAAGAAGAGGTGAGTTTTGAGAGCAGAGCGAAAGGTCGAGGGAGATGTAGAGTGACGAACAGAGGCGGGGAGGTCATTCCAGATAGAGGGAGCCTGATAAAAGAAAGAGCGTTCACCAAATTTTGTTTTAACTGGAGGGTCCTCCGGGAACCTGAGGATTCTTGTGTCTGCGGAAGAGCGTAGCTGTCTAGCGGGTGTGTAGGTGCGCATGGGTTTAGAGAGATATTGAGGAAGGGATTCAGCGAAGTAATGGTAGCAAAGACAGGCAATCTTGTATTGGACTCTAGCACTAATGGGCAACCAGTGGAGAGAGCGGAAGAGAGGAGTGAGATGATCTGACTTTTTTGACTTACAGATGAGTCGAGCTGCAGCATCTTGCACTCTTTGAAGTTTATCGGTGAGATATGCGGGACAGCCGGCAAGAAGGCCGTTGCAATAATCCAGGCGACTGAGAATAAGAGCACAGACTAGGATAGTAGTAGCTTGAGTAGTGAGAAGGTGTCTGATTGCGCTTATCTGTCTGAGTTGTATGTATGCAGATTTGCAAGTGTTTTGGACAAAGTCGGAAAGAGAGAGATGAGAGTCGAGGGTGACACCAAGGTTTTTGACTGATGGAACAAAGGCGACGTCAGCGTCTCCTACCCTGACAGAAGACGGGAGGGATGGAGGCGTCACTAGTCTCTGAGACTTGACAAGAAGGCATTCGGTTTTGGAATCGTTCAGCTGGAGTTTGTTGTGTGACATCCATGACTTAACATCAGAAAGACAGGTCTGTAGAGTGTCTAACGTGGGTTGGAATTGATCTAAGGTGGTGTCTTTGTAGAGCTGATTGTCATCTGCAAATGCATGCTGACTGATTGAGTGCTGAGCGACTATGTCAAACAAAGGTTGCATGTAAAGAACGAACAAAACTGGACCCAGTACTGAGCCCTGGGGGAACACCAAACCGGACAGGAGAAGGAGCTGAGTAATGATTGTTGATGGAGACCGTTTGAAATCTGTCAGTGAGATAAGAATGAAACCAGGCAAGGGCAGAGTGTGAAATTCCAAAAGTGTTTCGCAGGCGTGAGAGGAGAGTGTTGTGGTCTATTGTGTCGAAAGCCGCTGACAAGTCTAAGAGGGTGAGAATGCTAAGTTTTCCCTGATCTAAAGAAGAGTAAAGGTCGCCGAGGATTTTGAGTAAGGCAGTTTCTGTGCTGTGGTGGCTACGATAGGCTGACTGCAGGGGTGCCAAGAGGTTGTTGGTTGCAAGATGTTGCTGCAGCTGGGTGAGTACTAGTCTCTCTATAACTTTGGACAGGAAGGGGAGGTTAGAGACCGGGCGATAATTTTTCAAAACGTTAGGGTCCAGAGAAGGCTTCTTCAGGAGTGGCTTAATTATGGCTGACTTGTACACGGAAGGGAAGGTGCCAGATGAGAGGGACTCGTTAACAACAGATGTGATGTAGGGCAGAAGAGAGTCAATGCATTCAACTAAAAGGGGGGTGGGGATGGGGTCAAGGTCGCAAGTGGTGGGAGTGGAGGCGAGAATCACTTTCTTGACAGCCTCTTCAGACACTGTGTGGAAAGTGGTGAACGGGACGCCCTGAAAGCAACGATCGGCAACTGCGGGAGAATTCCGTATTTGACTATCGAGATCCCGTCTGATGGTTTGAATTTTCTTCTCAAAGAATTCAAGAAAACGGCCAGGAAGTTCCAGAACGGAGAAGATTGACGGAAGGAGAACCTTTTTGGTTTTACCGAGGAGTTTGTTGCAGATGCCGAACAGTTGCCCACACGACGCGCTATCCACAATCTGAGAGCTGAAGTAATTAACTTTAGCATCATACATGAGTTTGGTAACTAAGTTCTTGGCCTGGACAAAAAGGTGTTTGTGAATGGTAAGTCCAGTTTTCAACCACTGACGTTCAGCTCGGCGTCGTTGCCGCTTGGCGGCCCTGACATCATCACGAACAGAATTAAACCACGGGGCGCTGCCGGTCTTAACGGAAGAGACCTTCCTTTTCGTAGCCGGAGCGTGAAAGTCCAAGACGTCGCGTAACGCACAGTCAAGATCGCCAGCGGCATCAGACGGGAGTACAGAGAGCTTCAATTACATCATCACAAACAACAGGTCTATCAATAAGGCACACGTTGTGAACAGTCACAGAAGCCGGCGGAGTGCGAGGAACAGTAGCGTCCAGAGTGGCCATTACACAAAAGTGGTCAGTGGCTATAGCACTAGTCACGGTGGTTGACTGAACAACACTATCATCAGTTCTACAAACTAGCTAGTCTATCACGTGGCCTTTAACGTGAGTAGGATCTTGCACACATTGTTTCAGGTCGAAAGTGTCTAAAACGTCAAGAGTCTTGGATGAGATGTGGGCATGCGGGCAGTCGAAATGGATGTTGACATCACCGAGGACGATGGAAACTCCTTGGGTGGCGTTTGTAAGTTCCAGAAGGTCTGGAAGTTGTTCCAGGAACATCGAGTCAGTCTGCTTATTCTTACGACTAGGGGGTCCCAGTCACTTAGCACAATCTTTTTTGTAGGTTGCATAAAATGCTGATGACTGTCAACATTTGATTAATTAAAAAACGCATCTTGCATGGTATCACTCCTCTTAAAATCTTGAATGTCTTCATTCTGCCTATCGCACTCAGAATGTCGATCAATATAGGGCAATATAGGGCAACGTACTTATTTTTTAAATCAGTCATTGATTAAATCATCATATTTTTGTGACACTGAGACCAGACCATCAAAACAATTAGCACTAGGCCTTGAATCAAATCGTCGTACGAGATCTTACCTTGCTGCAAATGTACGAGTGCCGCGTGATTGTGTTGACGTTCAACCAATAAGCTGGGTGATTGCAGGCTTTTATCCAGCGAAGGCAACGATCTAGATGGCACATATACTTTCCCGGTTTCACAAATGGAATGAATTTGACGCCAAAACAGCGTTCAGGGTATCTATCATCCGTTTGACATTGTCCCCAAGCACAGCGCTTGTTAATCGGCATTTTGAAAGATGCCCGGGAATCTGCTCCTCAAAACAATGGAAGTAACTCCCAGAGGCTCGATATGTGGATAAGGTCCATTTGCCAGATCTCGGGGGATTCATGGGAGATAAGTTGAAAGTTCAACGCACACTCCCACACTCACAATGCGCGCACACATGCACAAACATACCCACACACACATACTACTATAAGCCTCGGAGCGTCTATAGTCCCTGATGGCTGTAATGCTCACGCCATGCCCCATCAAGTAGGTGCACACATCCACAAAAGAAAGGTCTGGTAAGATGCTAATGTCCTAAGATCCAGACAGAAGTGCAGGGTTGGACAACACGAGGTTGCCGTCTCTCAGTTTTTCGCCCTATCACTTCAGACCGATCTTCTACACACAAATCAGGATCGACGGGTAAACCCAAGTCCTTGGCTATCCAAACAAGTTCAAGAAGTATTTGCCTCTTACTCTGACCCACAACTACACCTCTGCCTCGCAAGAAACGTTGCAGTTCGCTCACAGTCACTCGCTTTGTTTCCATTGTCGCCATCGTCGATCATACTCCCACTTTCAGGGGAGATAACTCGCGTATCACATTCGCTGCTGACTCGTGCATGAGGTCCATTCTGGGGCGTGTTGCTAATGCTAGTATCGTGCAAGGACCTCGCAAGAAACGCAAGGAGAGTGCGTTTCCCACATCGTCTTGCTCATTATGAGACGCGAGCTTTGCCGAGGAAGCTTCGGAGGTACTTGGCCGCGTCCAGCTGGATGACACAATATGGTGGAGTCTGTCCGAGAATGGAAAAGTGTACGTAAACGAAGTATTTAGTGTTTGATTGTTCATTTATATATTTTGAGAAATATTTACAGTGGTTATTTCTGGACAAACACTGTCGAAAATAGTTTAGCGTTGCTTACATGAAGGAGCGTAATACACCGCACATGTCCACGCTCTACATTGTATCCCTTGAATTAATCCAGAGTGTATTGAGGCACAACATTAAAAAAAATTGTCTACAATTGTGTCAACCCCTAGCATGCTGCAAGAGATCTGGTGCTTCTGATGTCCACGTGCCGCTGGCACCGCGCTCTGGGCACGCCGTAGCTTTTACCGAGTGGGAAGTGACGTCAGCACCGCTCTCCTGGGTAATCATGGACGTGGACTTTGTAAGTCTTTACGTTTCTGGAGAAGCACCTTTCGAAAAAGACCCCCTCGCACGTCAGTATGTGTGTTGACAGGGGAAGGGGTTGGGGTTGGGGTGTTTTCTTGGCGGTAACAAAGTTATCATTTCCCAGGGTGCATCTAAGTGCATTGTGTTCATGAAACCTTACTGGATTCTTGGTTTATATTCCCAGCCTTACCTTCACTCTCTCTCCCGTCCAAGCCTTCTCATCCAAGCCTCCTGTTTTCCTCTTTAATGTGAATTCTCAGCTCCGTATTCTTTTCGCATTTATTTACAACGGCAAATCGCGATGAAAGCAGACGTGTCGACACGCTAATAGCCGTGTAAGTAACATCTGTGGATATTCATAGATGGTAAATAAACCAATCTTGTTTCCTCTGAGAACAGAATCGCACGATGTCCGTGTTTAGAAGCTCGGCGCCGTTTTCACATTATCCTTAAAAACACACATGGGCCCAAATATAAAGGAAAACAATTTGACGGGTATTAAACTCCAGTTGGTTACCATGTCCTCCTCACATTCTAGCCCGTAAAAAAAGACAAACTGCTCTTCAATTTATTGAACAATAAAATGGGATTAGCAATGCAATATAACCTTCTTCGTCGAAAGCGCAGATCCTAATTCGACTGCAGATTTTAAAATCGTTGAGGGAATAACGGAAATGCTCAATTTGCTCTTCCGGGGTCAGGGTTTGCAAAATTGCAAGGGAAAGAAACCAATTCGCAGTCGAGAGAGATTAGGTCGTCCATCTTGTCCTTTATCTTGGGTAAAAAGCGACGCCTTCGTGCTTGTCACCCTTCTGAATGTCAAGAGTTGCTAAGTGGTGGTGGCGGCTTGTAGGCAACTCTCGACCGTATTTTGTTGAAGGAACTTCCTACCCCTGGGCTAACTTAAGGAAAGACGTCTACGTAACAGAACACGTAAGATGAGATAAATGAATAACAAAAGAGTCTAATACACAAAAGAGTCAATAGAAATAATTACAAATACAAAACTCTGCTAAATTCCCAATCTATTCACCCAAAACCACGACTGGGCAACAAAAATCAGTCCAAACATCCATCACCAAATATTCCCTGCAAAGATCTGAAATAAACAAAGGAACAGTCATTTCACCCTCGTTTGCAACACAACAAATACGAGGTGTGCGAGGTAGAACGAATGATACAGAAGGAAACAGAAAAAAACCCCACAGATACTCACCCTACGACCCGGAGCGGCGAGTGTGTGTTGGGTAACTACCAACCAGGCACGAGACAATGAATAAAATCATTTATAACATGAGGAAAACATAATTCCTTATTTGTGTCTGTGATATACAAATAAAAAAGCATGCAAAGGATCCTAAACGCTTGGAGTTAGCCAGAATAGCCGTGCAGCACGTGCGTAAGGCTTTCAGACTATTTAGTTAATTAACAATCAAAAATGAAAATACCAAACAGACAACGTGCAAAGCAAGAAAACGCAATATGCTGAACTGTCAAGAAAAACAAAAATACTTTAAAGCAGCTATAGTTGTAATCCACTCGGTCACAACACCTCTGCCTCGCAAGAAACGTTGCAGTTCGCTCACAGTCACTCGCTTTGTTTCCATTGTCGCCATCGTCGATCATACTCCCACTTTCAGGGGAGATAACTCGCGTATCACATTCGCTGCTGACTCGTGCATGAGGTCCATTCTGGGGCGCGTTGCTAATGCTAGTATCGTGCAAGGACCTCGCAAGAAACGCAAGGAGAGTGCGTTTCCCACATCGTCTTGCTCATTATGAGACGCGAGCTTTGCCGAGGAAGCTTCGGAGGTACTTGGCCGCGTCCAGCTGGATGACACAATATGGTGGAGTCTGTCCGAGAATGGAAAAGTGTACGTAAACGAAGTATTTAGTGTTTGATTGTTCATTTATATATTTTGAGAAATATGTACAGTGGTTATTTCTGGACAAACACTGTCGAAAATAGTTTAGCGTTGCTTACATGAAGGAGCGTAATACACCGCACATGTCCACGCTCTACATTGTGTCCCTTGAATTAATCCAGAGTGTATTGAGGCACAACATTAAAAAAAATTGTCTACAATTGTGTCAACCCCTAGCATGCTGCAAGAGATCTGGTGCTTCTGATGTCCACGTGCCGCTGGCACCGCGCTCTGGGCACGCCGTAGCTTTTACCGAGTGGGAAGTGACGTCAGCACCGCTCTCCTGGGTAATCATGGACGTGGACTTTGTAAGTCTTTACGTTTCTGGAGAAGCACCTTTCGAAAAAGACCCCCTCGCACGTCAGTATGTGTGTTGACAGGGGAAGGGGTTGGGGTTGGGGTGTTTTCTTGGCGGTAACAAAGTTATCATTTCCCAGGGTGCATCTAAGTGCATTGTGTTCATGAAACCTTACTGGATTCTTGGTTTATATTCCCAGCCTTACCTTCACTCTCTCTCCCGTCCAAGCCTTCTCATCCAAGCCTCCTGTTTTCCTCTTTAATGTGAATTCTCAGCTCCGTATTCTTTTCGCATTTATTTACAACGGCAAATCGCGATGAAAGCAGACGTGTCGACACGCTAATAGCCGTGTAAGTAACATCTGTGGATATTCATAGATGGTAGATAAACCAATCTTGTTTCCTCTGAGAACAGAATCGCACGATGTCCGTGTTTAGAAGCTCGGCGCCGTTTTCACATTATCCTTAAAAACACACATGGGCCCAAATATAAAGGAAAACAATTTGACGGGTATTAAACTCCAGTTGGTTACCATGTCCTCCTCACATTCTAGCCCGTAAAAAAAAGACAAAAAGCTCTTCAATTTATTGAACAATAAAATGGGATTAGCAATGCAATAGAACCTTCTTCGTCGAAAGCGCAGATCCTAATTCGACTGCAGATTTTAAAATCGTTGAGGGAATAACGGAAATGCTCAATTTGCTCTTCCGGGGTCAGGGTTTGCAAAATTGCAAGGGAAAGAAACCAATTCGCAGTCGAGAGAGATTAGGTCGTCCATCTTGTCCTTTATCTTGGGTAGAAAGCGACGCCTTCGTGCTTGTCACCCTTCTGAATGTCAAGAGTTGCTGAGTGGTGGTGGCGGCTTGTAGGCAACTCTCGACCGTATTCTGTTGAAGGAACTTCCTACCCCTGGGCTAACTTAAGGAAAGACGTCTACGTAACAGAACACGTAAGATGAGATAAATGAATAACAAAAGAGTCTAATACACAAAAGAGTCAATAGAAATAATTACAAATACAAAACTCTGCTAAATTCCCAATCTATTCACCCAAAACCACGACTGGGCAACAAAAATCAGTCCAAACATCCATCACCAAAAATTCCCTGCAAAGATCTGAAATAAACAAAGGAACAGTCATTTCACTCTCGTTTGCAACACAACAAATACGAGGTGTGCGAGGTAGAACGAATGATACAGAAGGAAACAGAAAAAAAACCCACAGATACTCACCCTACGACCCGGAGCGGCGAGTGTGTGTTGGGTAACTACCAACCAGGCACGAGACAATGAATAAAATCATTTATAACATGAGAAAAACATAATTCCTTATTTGTGTCTGTGATATACAAATAAAAAAGCATGCAAAGGATCCTAAACGCTTGGAGTTAGCCAGAATAGCCGTGCAGCACGTGCGTAAGGCTTTCAGACTATTTAGTTAATTAACAATCAAAAATGAAAATACCAAACAGACAACGTGCAAAGCAAGAAAAAGCAATATGCTGAACTGTCAAGAAAAACAAAAATACTTTAAAGCAGCTATAGTTGTAATCCACTCGGTCACAACATATTTCTTAAAGACACAAAGCATGTTTACATTGAGTCGTGACACTGAACCTAGCAGGCTTCCAATCCTGGTTTGGCGAGAGGACTGGAGCCTAAAAAATGTGGATGCCGCAGCGTTAACACTTTGAGGAAACAACCGAAGTGACACCTTTTTTTACCCTACAGCACTCGCCAGGCTTCACTTCTTTCCGGCTCATGTCCACTTCCGTCAGTTCGCCCCGCAGCCACGCCGCAGAGTTTCTCGTCTGCTGGACTGGGTTGTGCGGACTTGCCTTGTGAGGTGTACGCAGACGCGCAGTAGTATACATGTACTTATCGAAGTAGAAAGGACAATCTAAATGACACGATGTTTATCTCTTCCTTGTTTTGCTTGATGGAGCAGATCATAATGTCGCCCTGAGCGGAAAGAAATGGGATGTTTCAGCCGTACAGTTGTGTAGTCGCTGTCCAGGCACTTTTCATCTGTGTGTCATAGTCTCGCATATCGTGGCAGCCATTTCTATTATTGAAACCGTATCGAAGATGAAATAAGACGGCATAATGCATTTGTTTTAACAGCAAATGTAGCACGCAATGCAGGGATGCTCCCCAAAAATCTTTTGTCTGTAGACATCAGTGTGTGAACTGCCCCCGAGATGAACGTCGAGTGGATTAAATGAGCAGCCACTGCGTGCTTCCGGTTGCTAAAAGTGTGCACTTAGTTTCTCTTTGCGTCCATCAACGTCAAACTTTTAGGTCTTAGTTCGATCATTCTTGCAGTCCTGCCTCTCTTTACCTTTCCATTCTTTGAACACTGATGACAAAGCAATGCGAAGAAATCGGGGAGAAGCTATGATAGAAACGTGGATCGACGGCCTCGTTTTAATTATTGTATTATATTTACCTTGAATATATGTTGACACGATACAGCGAGCTTTGAAAAACAAATATCCCTCTAGTAGCCATTACACATGGTCATGTAGTTTCAATCAGTTAATAATGCAAAGAAAAATAATTGAATGTTGACAAATTTGCAGTTTTCTTTGCTGTGTTTGTACAAAATAAAGTCGCTTAAGGGTAAATAAAATCAGTTTTTTAATTTTATTTAGTAGACAGTTTCTCAAAGCATCTTTTTAAAGCAAACTCCTGACCAAATAAGTACTTTTAACTCACATTCATTTGTACTATTGAGATGCATGCGTGATAAGCAAGAATCTCGCATGGATCATCTTTTGAGGTAACAAGGGTCTTCAAAAGAGAATAGGCTGAATCTCGACGCACATTAGGTTTGTTCAACAACAGAGAGGTTGCGAGATCCAGGGTCTGACCTAAGATATGTTTGTGAAATTTTACTTTTTTGTCCTTCAAAAAAGGATAGCTCGTTCATTAGAACAGCCGGTATAATGACACTCTAAGTTAGGCTTTTATCTTGGAAAGAGTCCCTCAGGTAAAACAAAATCGGGCCTGTCCATGCTTGTGATCAGTTTTTGCGATGCTCTCTCCTGTAGGAACAAGCTTATTCTGAGAAAACTTTCTGACCACCATCAAAATATGCAGTGATGCCAAGCCCACAACAGGGAAGAACAGAGAAGAATCAGCAGCAAAATTAGTCTGAAGATAGTTTATTGGCGGCTGAGAAAGAAAGGAATTCTAATCATTAAAACTATTGAGCAAAAATATCAAGTGCATTAATAATTGTTTTCCAAGGCTCCAGGGTTGATGTGAAAGGTTAACAGTTGTAGCGTGAAATCGGACAGTGTTTCGTGTGGTATGAAAGAATGCAGAATTTTCCAGAAATGAAACAAGGCATCTGAGGAGGTGTCGCGTGATGCGCGACGAATAGTGTGATTAAATATCATTAGGTGATGTGATTAAATTGTCAGAGTGTAGTCATATTCTGTATGATGCGGTCAAACGGCTGTTTGGCGCATTGCGGCAGACCTTTGAGTGACAGGGGGGTGTGACGTCACTCGAAGGGGGTCGGGGTGCCACGTGCAGGGGTATATTGGAATGCCCCGGGGGCCTCACTTATGTTAACACGGTTTCATAGCCCGCGAAATCTGTAAGACGGTGATTGGAGAAAGCTCTAGAGGCGGGAAAATTCTCATTACCGATTGGTGGTTAATCACGTGGGAGAAGCGACGCCAGAGTGGTATAGCATTGATCTAGGCAGATCATATCCATCGGTCGGATGGGACGGTAGCAGGGCGAGGGCTCTGCTGACCATGGAGCCACAATGGGTGGCGGGTTGAGGCGGTTGGCCTCTGGTGGAATTTCTCTGTGTCAACTCACGCTGGAAGTTGGGCACATGAGAGTGGAAGAAGGAGTCTTCCAGTGACTAGGACGAAGTTTCTGTAGACCGGACCACGGCCTGGACTTGAGGTGAATATCGCTGTCTCGCCAAATTGCTTTTGCCGCATGGGGTGTTTGACCATTTGATTTGGGCGGGAAATAGGTCATCCGTTTGGGCATGGGTGATTCATACCTCTAAGTCTGAAGTAAATCTATGGGGAATGACTGGGGCGAGTAACTGTCTCCAAGTGGAAATGATTTACCAATTCATTTTTTATGAGTAAATGAGTGTTAATTCAATTTTTCTTGCCAGGAATGAGTAAGCAGTTCAACTGGGGCGTCCGGGCTAAACGCGGCGCTAAAATATTGAATCTCGCTTGAGTAAATTCTAAAGGGGGAAAGGGTAGTCGCTCATTGGGGCAAAACGGTTGTGTGTTTCAGGCTGAATTGCTGAATTGCTGAATTGCTGGTTTGCTGCTTGGCTGTTTGGCTGCTTGCGTTCTTGGCCGCTCAGCCGCTGGGCTGCTTGCTGCTTGTCTGGTTATCTACGTGTCTACCGGTCTACCTATCCACCTCTTCGTTCCTACGTGATGCCACGGGTACTGCGACTGCTACTGGTGAAGCTCTGCAGTATCGTCACGTCGAGTCCGCACGGGCGGGTCTCGGGGTATGCTGTCGTCTCTGAGGGAAGCTGCACTGACACGGGTCCAAGTGCGAGGCTGGGAGCGACGCGGAGGAGTGCATAGGAGCGCTTCGGCTGGCTGTGGTGGTTCCCATGGTCGTGCAAGTACAAATCTTCCTAGTAGCTTTGGCAGCTACGACTTCGTTAGGACTGGCTGTGTGCTAACGGTTAACTGTCTAACGAAGTACACCTGAGGTTAGGTGTGGAGTCCACACGGGTGGCTAAATCAACGGGGAGAGATTGATCGGAGGCAGAGAGTTAGGAAGTGCTAGTGCGTACATTTGCTCGGGGCGGTGTAAGGGCATGGCTGTTGGTTGCAGGTGTGACATGCAACGGGGGTAAAGTGTGATCAAGACTTGATTCTCTCGTAGGATGACATTTATCACACTGACTCAGATAACTGTGGGGATATCTGCCGAGGCTTAGAATTGACTTTTTGAACTTGAACTGACTTGGGGAATAAGCTAGGCGCTTGTGGGTCAGTGTAAATCTCACGACGGGACAAGAGAGGGGCGTAATTGTAGAGGGAGCCTACTTGTCTGTGGCGACACCGGAGACGCTGGATGTGCGTCTGCCGTTAGGAATATTACCAGGGACTTCCAGGGGAGACTGTGGTTTATCTCCAGTGAATTGTTCAAGTGTGAGTTGGAACAATTTCTTCTTTTCAGAGGACTGAACGTGTGGAAGAGGGTAAGGGTCGCTTTTGGATTTTTGTGAGATTTGGTTGTGTTTATCACTTGTATAGTTCTGGTAGCGTGCACTGGGGAAAGTCACGCTGAGATCGGAATGTTCTGGACCAGGAGAGTGTATGGCGACGAGAAGGGTAAGCGTTGTCCTTTTCATTTACTCCTTCGCTTGTTATTAGCACCGACATTGGCGTTTGCTCGTGTGAGCGGTTTCATGTGAGTTTGTCGGGCGTGGAGTGGCTAGCGTGTGCGAGTGTCGTGCATGGAGCGGAGTCTGCTTTGTTTACCTTCCGCCATGCAAGTTTGGGCGGAAGTGTGTCACCACTATAGGGGGAAAAGTGGGAGGAGCCAGCGAAGGGGATAGGGGTTTCTTCATTATGCAGCGACGTGGTGTGTAGTTGCATGGAAGTTGTTGGAGTAACTTCATTTCACTGAGTTATGGGAAAGTTCTAGTAAATCTTCTGAAGGGGGATAGTATCTTGGAATTGGGATTTTGGAAGAAGTTTGGGGATAAGCCTATTTAACAGGGGTTTGTTAAATGCTTTCAGTAAAGCTGCGAGGGCTGTTATGAATGGAAGTGAGTGTGACTTGTTGTCATGTGGTGCGATTTATTTCACTTCTATTTCTTGGTGAGATTATCACTGTTCTGAGAGTGCTCGTCAGAACGAGTGGTTGAAAGAGTTGTGGATTTTGTGCTAGAGCTGTTTGTTGGATTTTTATTCCAGTTTCTGGTGAAACGAGAGAGGGAAGAGGTTTTTCTATTACCACAGGGTGACGCGGGTGTTCACCTGTGTGTGTTTCGATTCCAGGGTTGTTGTGGTTGGAATCGCTTGGCTCATGCGAGAGCATTCTTTTCTCGTTGTCAATGTTATTGCTGAATAAACTTTGATTTGTTTATTTATTCCCCGATTCAGTGGTCTTTTATTCACATGTGGTTTGGCATGCTTGACGTTGTGGTGTCCCCCCAAGGAGTGGTGGTTTAGTTTAGTTTGTAAACTACTTTGTTTATCGTGGGTTACCTCTCCCTCAGACTATTATGTCGCTCTCTGGGAAGGAACCTCCAACTATCCAAGTTCAAGATAAGCAAAAATGCGACAGGAGGGAAAAGTTAATGGAATGGACGACACTCCAATTGTAACTACTCTCATTAGGTGTCTTTGTATATTACAGTTTAAGATAATCTCGACTTTAAAAGGTTTATACATTGTGTTATTGTTTTCGAATTTGCGTTTTGAAATAGAGTTTAATCATCTTTTAAAACGCAGTAAATTTACTTTTAAATGTCTGGTTTTTGCCCAGGAAAGTGCCGGAAATGTCGACGTAATTGCAGAAATGTCCAGCTTGTTCGGGGAGTGGTTTTCTTGTGACGGGGTAATTTGCCTAGTGTTTGCAGATCACTGCAGTTTTGTTTTGGAAAACCCCGTGTGACATCGTTCTACGTCATTCTAGATGAACTGGTTCCTAGGGCGTATCTAGAAGCCCCAAAGGAAAGTAAATTAGGGCGACATAATGAGTGCGTTTATGCAAATGAGCTACGAGTGCAACGAGTCCAACTTATTAATGCACGTGCAAGTCTTCCAAGTGTGGGAGTCATCCGGGACAGGTTCCGTGTATGAATATCAGCGTTTGAATGTGAGAGCTAGGACCTCTCAGTCTCGGACCGTTCCGTAGATTTCGTCCACTGTGAAGTGACAAGTGAACTCATGAAGCTTGTTTTGAAATTAGCTACCCGATTTTTCGCCTTTCCAGCTGCAAGCTAGGAGAACCTCCATGTCTGTCGACATTATGCAGGAGACAGTCGTAACAATATATTGAAGAAGAGAAACGTCTTCTCAAACTTATATGGGAAAATGCGAAATAAGAACATAGTATACAGTATGTCAATTTCATCTTTTATATACACTCCATTTCCATACTTTTGACTGATTATTTTCATGATTTATACTTTCTATTTCAGTAACCACTGGGATGGTACTTTGAACGAATTATTCATTATTACATCTACACTTAAGTACGTTTTACCACGTCTCTGATAATAAGCTTCGTTATTTCAAGAATGTTCAAAAATATGAAGTTGGCTCATTTCGGTACCGAAGAATTCAAACTAGATTGATCTTGTCGAAATAGACATACTACATTTTGCCGCGTTTTTGTGCTCGTCAACCATGGCGATGAAGTTGTCTAGGGTACTGAAACTTTTGGCTGCATCTTCACGATGCTCTTGAGAACGAATGCCACGACCAACGTTTGAATCTAAGACCCATCCACTGTACATGTGCTCGGGAAATCCGTCGTGGGTTGTGGGTAATTTTGACCCACGGCGTCTCCCTATGCTATTCGAAATGGTGGATACCTTTGAAGACCAAGTATTGACTTGCTCTTTCTCTAACTCCAGTGATGTCGTAGTCAGTGGCCTTACATAGCCCACAAAGGCTGATAGGCTGTGGAACTTCATCCATTCGCGGTCTGTGTCCATTTCTATTTTGTTCAATGAGGGATAATCAAACTACAGGTTGGTAATAGTTCGTCTTTGTAGACAGAGAATGACATGTAAGTACATCTATGAAATTTGCAATGCACTTGTTTGGTCAAGAGCTTTCTTCGTGTGCGTTGTGGAAATGTGTAAGTTAAAAGTAATGCTGCGTATTATATAAACATGTCACATTCGCCATCCATTCGGGGATATTTTATATCGTCTATGGGGTCGACGTGGCGACATGTGCTTTTACACATCTGCGTGTCCCGTGTTTGTGCCTGTCTCCCTGCAATTGGTCTTCCCAACCTCACACTTTTTTAATAGCAATGTGTCATTTTCTACCGCCTACTATTCCTTTTACTGGCGTGTATCTCCCTGCCCCCGGATTGTTTGTGATGTGTTCCGTTTAATCTGCTTTCACTCAAAACAGCTCGCCACGATTAGTTTGTGTTTGTTGACGTGGAGCTAAAACGGGGGATCTATTATTTTAAAAAAGAAAATCGATTTTGGCCTGATACTTCGCAGCACGTCTTTTGACGGGAATAGGAAAGATGCATTATTTAGCCTCATCATCCACACTCACACACAGGAAAAAGAACTCAAGGTTTACGATTTTGGTTCGACAGAGTAGCCTTTCATCTCTGCATTTTGTGTTGCCCACGGTCTTATGAGATTTTCGGCAGTTCTAGAAATAGCACTGAAATTACATTTCAGTGCTGTTTCAACTGCTTTCATCTTTCATGCAAAAGCACGACTTGCAAAGGCTTGCCTTGATCCTATGTCGAAACCAGGAGCGAACGGCCTGAAG
>JAWQFJ010002365.1:57409-74909 GCA_034096865.1 Theodoxus fluviatilis
GGTGATGATGATGATGATGATGATGATGATGATGATGATGATGATGATGATGATGAGGATGATGATGATGGTAGTGGTGGTGGTGGTGGTGGTGGTGGTATTGATATTGATATTGATATTGATATTGGTATTGATATTGGTATTGATATTGATATTGATGATGATGATGATGATGATGATGATGATGATGATGATGATGATGATGATGATGATGATGATATTGATATTGATATTGATATTAATATTGATATTGGTATTGGTATTGATATTGATATTGGTATTGATGATGATGATGATGATGATGATGATGATGATGATGATGATGATGATGATGATGATGATGATGATGATGATGATGATGATGATGATGATGATGATGATGCTTACGACGACGACGACGACGACCACGACGAATTTAACCTTTCAGCTTACGTGATTTATCATTCAATTCTTCTGCTGCGAGACTCCCGCCAACAAACCTATGTAAATTGTAACCTGATATTCCTTCAATATTTTCTCTCTGAAATTTAAATTTCTCACTCCATGTCCCTGGCACACTCTGGGAAAGATGTAGGCGGAAAAAGCGGGGCACATGGAATCAACAAAGAAGTAGGTTGGAGAGAGAGAGAGGGGGGGGGGGGGGGGGGGGGGAGAGGTAACTGAGGTATCGGGTGGGCTACGTGACGCGTGAATGCAATAAATCCAGCAAAACACATTGCTTTCTTATTATCGTTGCCATGTGGTGTACCACGTGTTCCCCGTGATGGCGGTATCGCTTGACAAATCACATGACGGTGATGGACCGATGGCTCCCTTGCCTTCCATCTGTTTACAGACAACGAGTTGGGTGAAATGGCACGGCACGCGAAAGGAGCGTATACATCTATGTTTGGCTGTTGTGACATAAATACACGAGGTTAGGGAGGCCGGGAAAGGTGGTACTTTGTGTGGAAAAGTTTGAGGACTGAGAGGTCACGAGCGAAAACGCAAAATACCGCCAACAGGAAAGCGTAATATTATTTCATAAGCCTTGTACGGGGTTGCATTCACGAGATTACTTCCGTTGTGTCGTCTACTGCTATAAGATGGACATGATATTCCTAGTTTCCCTTTTTCGACTGAGTTGTAGCTTTATCTCATAAAACTACTGAGTGGATTTCCTACAGTAATTTTTCCGTTACCAGATTATTGGGATAAATGTACATATATATTGGAGTTCTCCGGTACTACTCATGGCGAGTTTTGCACAGCTCCTTGGTTAAGACGAGAGCTACGTATTGCCATGATGTCCTTGGAGTTTGGACTAGGACCTCACATAGGATTGAGTGACTATGAGAACTGGGTTAAATAACACAATGAGCTGGGATCACAAAACGGGGACGTAATACTGGGACATTATGGATTATACGGGATACTGCTGGGAATCTGCCCTGATTTGCCTACTAGTCAAGTCTCTCTGACATAATTCGTCAGGATGTATTTTACAGCCTGGACTGCTCGTTCAGCTTGTCCACTCTTTTGTGGCTTTTGAGAGAGCTTGCGGTGTGAAAGAAACTGAACCCTGTCACAAAATTCTGGAACTCTGCGCTGACAAACTGAGATTCATTGTCTGTGACAAGGGAGTCTGAGATGCCATGAACAGCAAAGCTGCCTTTTCCTCTGGCTACCAAGTGGGAGCTTGACTGCTTGTCACTGCGACGAATGAAAGTAGTGCTCCACAGTAACAACGAACGTCCTGTTGCTGAGGTCAAAGATTTCCTTGCCCATTCTTGACATGGTTGTTTTGGGAAAGATGATGGAAGTAAGGGTTCTTTTCTTGCTGGTCGGTGCTTGGAGCAGGTAGGGCGGGCGTTGAACATGGTCTTTATTTGTTCTGAAAGGTGTGGCCACCGGATGGAGAATACTGCCCAGGCATGATATATGGTGATACCAAGATGCTCCTCATGAAGACGGTTTAGGGTGTCCAGTCTCGTGTCTCTTAGGATGACGATGCAGTCGTCGTAGAGGAGGAGGTTTTCTTTTTAAGTGCTGAAAACGTTCTCTTCTTTAATAACGTCAGTGTCTGAGCGATAAACACAAAATTTTCATGTTCGTTTTGTGCGGAATGGCCGGAGCTGAAAGTGAATATCTCGAAATGACCTGCGATGATCGCTGCTTCCAAGCATCGCCAGTGACCGAGGTCGACGTATATCTACGTATAATGAATGACAAAACAATCGCATTGCTGCGAGAAGATAATGTTGCGACGAATGCAGCTTTCTAATGAAGAGTTCTCAATTACTACGTTGTTTACGGCTGTTTCAAGAAGCAACGGACTGCTATATTTGGCATCTGGATCCATTGAACCTTCTGTGCCTCCCGGAACTGAGGTGTGCCGTGAAGTTTCTTGTGTTGGAGACATTCTGATACGACCGTCGTCACCATACTCAGAGCTCTAATGAAGCCTCATTATTTGACTAATGAAAACCCTGTTCTGACATTCATCATACACTACATATACCCACAGTCTCAAATCGCAGTAAACCGAAAGGTTGTCATTCGGGCTACAGATACTACAATGAAAACAGTCTTACCCGTTATCCAAATATATTTATAGTATACTATGAAATCACTTCGTTGCGTGTCGAACATAACTTGTGGTTATTCTGAGTTTGTCTGTTGTTTGTCCTTTCGCAACTCCCTGATTCTGTCTATATTTGCTCTGACGGTAATTGTTTTCATTGTTTTCCTACGGGTATTTCCTATTTTTAAAAACCATATGTTTTTATGTCTGCCCGATGCAACTGTCGGTCTAAATGCCATGTCCTTGGCGATTTGTTACTCATTCAATGGTTCACACCTTGCTTGATGAATAGTATCGCATAAATTGTTCACCTGCTCTTATGGATATTTTGTTCCGAGGATGTGCAGTCTTTTGCCAAGTGGGTCTTGCCCATGGCCTCCAGTTTCCAATCGATGAGGGCTTTTCTGGAGAGTAGTCGTTCTTCGAGGATCTTGTGAGAGGCTAGGGCAAGCTTTTACTGAGTCCGCACTACCGACCACCGTTCTTCTGCGAGACAGATGCCACGGCAAGTCCAATAGAAAGCCTAGAGTTTCACGACGGAAGCTCCTTCTTCACACGAGGAATACATCTCCAGCCCTGCGGAAGCTCTAGGGAGCTCAAAGCCCCAGGGAGACCTGTTTTTTATGTCTAGTTTAAATCTCTTTTTGAAAACTGCATCTTAAAGTAAATCGACCTTTTGTATTCATCAAGGCATTTAACGGTACAAAGTTGTTCTTGAGAAAACATTCCATTCTTTTTTATTCATTTTAGCTCCTCCTCCTCCTCCCTCCTCCCTTCTCCCTTCTCCCTCCTCCCTTCTCCTTCCTCCCTTCTCCCTCCTCCTCCTCCTCCTCTTCTTCCTCCTCCTCCTCCTCCTCCTCCTCCTCCTCCTCCTCCTCCTCCTCCTCCTCCTCCTCCTCCTCCTCCCTCCTCCTTCCTCCCTTCTCCCTCCTCCCTTCTCCCTTCTCCCTCCTCCCTCCTCCCTCCTCCCTCCTCCCTCCTCCCTTCTCCCTTCTCCCTCCTCCTCCTCCTCCTCCTCCTCCTCTTCCTCCTTCTTCTTCTCCTTCTCTTTCTCCTTCTTCTTCTTCTTCTTCTTCTTCTTCTTCTTCTTCTTCTTCTTCTTCTTCTTCTTCTTCTTCTTCTTCTTCTCCTCCTCCTCCTCCTCCTCCTCCTCCTCCTCCTCCTCCGCCTCCTCCTCCTCCTCCTCCTCCTCCTCCTCCTCCTCCTCCTCCTCCTCCTCCTCCTCCTCCTCCTTCTCCTCCTCCTCCTCCTCCTCCTCCTCCTCCTCCTCCTCCTCCTCCTCCTCCTCCTTCTCCTCCTCCTCCTCCTCTTCCTCCTCCTCCTCCTCCTCCTCCTCCTCCTCCTCCTCCTCCTCCTCCTCTTCCTCCTCCTCCTCCTCCTCCTCCTCCTCCTACTCCTCCTCCTCCTCCTCCTCCTCCTCCTCCTCTTCCTCTTCCTCTTCCTCTTCCTCTTCCTCTTCTTCTTCTTCTTCTTCTTCTTCTTCTTCTTCTTCTTCTTCTGCTGCTGCTGCTGCTGCTTATGCTTTTTCTGTCATGTCATCGTCTAGCCTCTTCCACTTGTCCTCTTTGCCGGCAAATGGAAAGTTTATCCAGTGCCTTTTTTCCTCTGTGGAAATTATGGGATCTGCTCCGACTGGGATAACATGGGCATTCCCTGCGCTGTGGGCGCATTCCTGGCACAGCAGCTCTCCCGAGGACTTGTCTGACAGTTCCGCGCATTGTACCCCAGGCCTCGGGGACCCAAACACCCCATCTAGGTTCTGTGGGCCTTAGTGCCTTTCCTTACGAGCAGTGAGGTGCTTCACAAGGCGCCTCTTTTATGTTTCGTGTTTTTTAATTGCCTGCTATGTTAATTAATTGTATTGTATTTAACTCTTCTTTTATTTCAACTGTACAGTGTGCGAGTGTTGGAATGCTTTGTATTAGTGTGGACTTTTCATTGCAAACGCCATGAGCTTGCCTATTAGTAGCATGTCCAATTGGCCGTCCAACAGCGGGGACAAATTGAAAAAACGATGGGTTCATCCCTATCGAAGCCACGTACAAAAAAGAACATCGTCATTTTGACTTAAAAACCACACCTACTTCATGAGAAATGGACAAGGATTCGATATCTATGCTTTTTGTGTGTTTTTTATCTTGTGTAGGGGATTAAATTTGTGATTTAATGCGAATTTTTCAGCGTGTTTGCGTCGCGCGCAGAATGGCACCATTTTCGCGCCTACTTTTGAAAACAGTGGTCAACGTCAAATCGCTTTTCCTGCTCAGTTACTTTACAAACAACGCTGAAAGTTGCACGATCGGCAGAGGAATGAATGCTCATTTCAACAGTGGGAAGAACATGTGTTTCCATCCTACTCATTGAAAGATATCAAGGTAAGAAAACAGCAGTTCAACTTGTTTTTATGATGTAAGGAATTGTGTGAAACTTACTCACCTAGCACACTCAGATTTATATTCTCTGTTCATTGCTGAGCACGCTGCTATCATAAGTTATTTTTTACGTTGAACGAAGAGACGGGACGGCGTGTTTAAAGTGTGCTACCCTTCACTTAGTCGGCCAACAGTTTATCATCATTTGAGCGCGGCATGAAACCACAAATTCCACTTTGGCTGATAAAGAGAGGAAACCTATTGAACGAATTCACCTTGCACATTCAAATTTGACATCTTCGTTCAATTCTTAACATGCTGTTATCAATACAATATTTTTTTACTGAGCGTAGAGACGGGATGGCATGTTTACAGTTTACTACCCTTCAACTTCTCTACTTCGCCGAGTCGTTCATCGACTCGATCTATATATAGCATGTTCAATTGGCCGTCCAACAGCGGAGACAAACTGAAAAAACGATGGGTTCATCCCTATCGAAGCCACATACAAAAAAGAACATTGTCTTTTTGACTAAAAAAGCACACCTACTTCATGAGAAATGGACAAGGATTCGATATCTATGCTTTTTGTGTGGTTTTTTTATCTTGTGTAGGGGATTAAATTCGTAATTTAATGCGAATTTTTCAGCGTGTTTGCGACTCCCGCAGAATGGCACCATTTTCGCGCCTACGTTTGAAAACACTGGTCAACGTCAAATCGCTTTTCCCGCTCAGTTACTCACAAACAACGCTTAAAGTTGCAGGATCGGCTGAGGAATGAACGCTCATTTCAACAGTGGGAAGAACATGTATTTCCATCCATCTCCCCGAAATATATCAAGATAAGAAAACAGCAGTGCAACTTGTTTTTATGATGTAAGGAATTGTATGAAACTTATTCACCTCGTACACTCACATTTATATTCTCTATGACACAGTAAAGTGTATCAAGCTGATTCACCTGTTTCGACAGATTTAAAATCTATTAAGGTCTCAACTTGCTTATGTCAATTGTTTTTCATCTACATTGAGCGGATAGCCGGAATGACGTACAATTCACAGGGTTTGTCGACGTGCGGTTTGGCACGCGATGGCTGAAAGACTACAAAACCTGACTCCAAGTCGACAATAGACCAGAAACATGACAACATATTATTGTAAACACCGCAGCTGTTTCTACTGAGCCATAGGCCTATTTGTGTTGCATTCTTTCACACAAATCCTTTTTTGCACAAGACCACAGCACACTTGATTCGAGAGAGAAAATGGGCATCTTTATTACGAAAGCATAGTAACCAAAGATTAACACAACATCCAGTATTCTTTCTTAATAAAGGGCCAGTGACACCATATATTATACATACGACAGTATAATAATCATAGCAGCATGCCTCAGAACCTCAAAAATATTATTGCTTATATAACACGGCTGAGGTTGTGCAAACAATTGTACACATCACTCACATTGCAAATTTTCCTCTTCAGAAAAGAATTCTACATTCATACAATTAATCAAAACCATGACCCTGGTTATGTCCCTTGTTCTGATCTCAGTGTTATTTGTTCTAGTAGTTTTACCTCTCACCCATGTACAAAATTATTTACAATCACATCATAACATGTAACTAATCTTCTTGACCCCTGTTTTGTGTGAGGGCTGACCGCCACAGCTATAAGGAGTTGCAGACGACTTATAGCAGCCCCCACACAACCCAGAGAATTAAACTAGAGAGATAGACCAACTGACGCACGAAAAACAGACACAATACCCGGTAGGTATGTGCAACCACCGTGCCATCTGCAGAAAAAGTGTAACGTTCATATTAGAGTAGATTCCGTGACTAACAGTGGAGAGATTGAGTGTGCAGGTATTGCGTGTTTGGCCGAGTGGAAAGTAATGAACAACTTAACAAGGCCCAATGTTATATCTGCGAGACTGAGATTGTGCTTGGATACTGCCAAGTCCCCTACTCTCACAATTCATGGAAGGCTCATAAAAACATAGCCATGAAAAGAGTTTGTAGGATAGGTTTGGAGATTGGTATGCGATGATCCCTGTGGGTTTTAATGTTTTCCTAGCTTGCGGCATCTTCCTAATGATGAAGGAGTCTGGTGGGTTCGATTGCTGAAAAGGCTGATGCTACTGTGGCTGGAGCATACCCCCTTCTCGTGCATGTACAGATATACAGAAAAGAAGGGCAAGCCCACACGACTCACATGCTGAGCGAATGTGAGAAAATGGCTGTTGTTTAGACAACATTTAAGGCACCTGCGACCTTGACCTTGAAGCGGGGTCAAGTCGCTTTGTCATCATACACCATCATGCCGAATTGGGTGTTTATAGACTTAATAGTCTGGGAGAAAAATTCCAACGTTAGGGTTTTAAACGGATGACACCCGACGCGGGTGACCTAATATGAAAGTATAGCATGTGTACTACAATGTTATGAGTTTGGAAGAGTTAAACTGGTATCAAAAGATTGGGATGACTTTGCTCTATATACCATACATGGGTCAGGTATCCAATCTCCAAAACCTTAGCGAAATTAGGAAATTGTGAAAAATTCCTGTTTTTAGACAACATTTAAAATTCTGACCTTTTTAATGGACAGGAGGCCCGTATGCCCGGAACACAGACATGACAACATATTATTGTAAACACCGCAGCTGTTTCTACTGAGCCATAGGCCTATTTATGCACAACAGGTGCCTTGTTGGCTTCATTTGCTCTGTTTACATTGACTCATTGCACTCGATGCGCTTTCATCCCACTACTTAGTCAATCGCAGTGTCGCCACTCCAGACGTCATATTGTTATTAATAAATGCTTGTTAATTTCTTTTGCTGAAAACAAATCACTTATCCTCGGAGTCACACAGTTGTGTCTGTGAATGAACGTCCAGGCCGAAATGTGGAACAAATGCCGTGTTCAATTCAGTGAATCCTAGCTCCGACTTTATGTGTCCAGGTGCTTGACTACTTGCTGCATCAGTGTCAGTCGACTTTGTTGCATGTGTACTACAATGTTATGAGTTTGGAAGAGTTAAACTGGTATCAAAAGATTGGGATGACTTTGCTCTATATACCATACATGGGTCAGGTATCCAATCTCCAAAACCTTAGCGAAATTAGGAAATTGTGAAAAATTCCTGTTTTTAGACAACATTTAAAATTCTGACCTTTTTAACGGACAGGAGGCCCGTATGCCCGGAACACAGACATGACAACATATTATTGTAAACACCGCAGCTGTTTCTACTGAGCCATAGGCCTATTTATGCACAACAGGTTCCTTGTTGGCTTCATTTGCTCTGTTTACATTGACTCATTGCGCTCGATGCGCTTTCATCCCACTACTTAGTCAATCGCAGTGTCGCCACTCCAGACGTCATATTGTTATTAATAAAAACCGCTGGCGCTGAACCTCCAGGTTTTGGAGAAGAAAAAAAGAAGATCGGGTTCGAACCCGCAGCCTCCGAGAAAAGAGGAGGAAAAAACGCACACACACACAAACACAAAAAACCAGGTGGGTTCGAACCCACAACCCCTCGAAAAAAAGTTTCAGTGTAGAATCGAACCTGGTCATGCATGACCAAGAGCCCAATGCTCTACCAACTGTGCCATTGTAAACTTGTAGGTATGTGAAGCATTTATAACGACCTTGTCATAAACCCTCGTGGTTCGTATTTTGCACTGTAAATTGTAGAAAAATGGATGATAGCATGAACTGTTTGGTATTTCATACGGATCTAACCCATCAACGTCAATATTCTTTTCGTAGTATCGCATTTTGGCGCCTGCTGGTAGAGGTTCAACATATATCGAAGCGTTTTGCTGAAGTAGGAAAGATAACTCGGTTTGACTCGATGTCATTACGCTGAAATGGTCGTTGTCCCCAACATTTCCGGGTCAGGGATTGATTAAATCATCATATTTTTGTGACACTGAGACCAGACCATCAAAACAATTAGCACTAGGCCTTGAATCAAATCGTCGTACGAGATCTTACGTTGACTGCAAATGTACAACAGTGCCGCGTGATTGTGTCGACATTCAGTTAGTTCGCTGGGCCCCTATTCACAACGGCGATTTATCTTTTTAACACTCGATTTATCCCCTATCCCCGCGTTATCTTGATCGGTTAGATAAGGTACGCTCGTCAGAGGATCCTAGGTTGCGCTTTGCTATATATACTGCTTTCTTTGTCGTCTCTTCGATTCTCTTAGATCGTAGATGACGTCATGAGATTACGTCAAAGCGGAACAGGCAGTTGGAATCGTCTGAGTTTAGAGACAAGGGTAGTGAATTAGGCAGTACAGTAGTCGCCGCTTATTAAAAACACATTGGGACCGAACAAAGTGTTTTTAATAAGCGGCGTTTTTATTAACCGTTTGCTTGTTGAACATGTCCATCAGTAACGAAGTAAATCCGGACCTTACCAACTGTATTTAAAAAACGGCTGTTTTTATTAACCGCGTGTTTTATAAGCGGCGACTACTGTATTGCCTTTCTTACTTACATTCAGCCCTTGAGGCAAAATATTCAAATGTGGTAAGAGTGAGAGAGAGAGAGAGAGAGAGAGAGAGAGAGAGAGAGAGAGAGAGAGAGACAGAGACAGAGAGAGAGAGAGACAGAGAGAGAGACAGAGACAGAGAGAGAGACAGAGAGAGACAGAGAGAGACAGAGAGAGAGAGACAGAGAGAGAGACAGAGAGAGAGACAGAGAGAGTGAGAGAGAGGGGGGGGGGAGGGGAGCTGGGAAAAGGGGAGGAAGGGAAGAGAGAATGAGAGTAAGAGGGTGGGTGGGAGAGAGAGAGAGAGAGAGAGAGAGAGAGAGAGAGAGAGAGAGAGAGAGAGAGACAGAGAGAGTCAGAGAGAGAGACAGAGAGAGAGTGAGAGTAGCCATAAGTACTGATCAAAAGATCAGATAAAGGCCTTGCGGCCTAAGACATCTGAGGACATATCTATCTAAATCATTCTCTGTCCTCGCAAATGACGTCACGAATTCTATTCTATTCTATTCTATTCACCCCTCCTTCAAAAATCTCCTCGCAAATGACGTCACGTTATACGACGTCAAATGATCACGTCACAAATTTTGCAAAATGGAGTCTGTTGAATCGTTTTCAATGAAACACCAAAATGTAAAAAAGTCACTTTCTTTTCAAACCTCGATTCTGAAAATTTGATAATATTGAATGGGACCTAACTTCCAGTCAGTGTGCAAAATCTCAAGGAAATCCGTCCAGTAGTTTTTGAGATATAGGCCGTGGAGACGGGACAGACAGACAGACACACACACACACACACACACACACAGACAGATAAAAACCGCTGGCGCTGAACCTCCAGGTTTTGGAGAGAAAAAAAGAAGATCGGGTTCGAACCCGCAACCTCTCGAGAAAAGAGGAGGAAAAAACGCACACACACACAAACACAAAAAACCAGGTCGGGTTCGAACCCACAACCCCTCGAAAAAAGAGAAGAAAAAAAAGTTTCAGCACAGAATCGAACCTGGTCATGCATGACCAAGAGCCCAATACTCTACCAACTGTGCCATTGAAAACTTGTAGGTATATGAAGCATTTATAACGACCTTGTCATAAACCCCCGTGGTTCGTATTTTGCACTGTAAATTGTAGAAAAATGGATGATAGCATGAACTGTTTGGTATTTCATACGGATCTAACCCATCAACGTCAATATTCTTCTCGTAGTATCGCATTTTGGCGTCTGCTGGTAGAGGTTCAACATCGAAGCGTTTTGCTGAAGTAGGATAGATAACTCGGTTTGACTCGATGTCATTACGCTGAAAATTAATGGTCGTTGTCCCCAACATTTCCGGGACAGGGATTGATTAAATCATCATATTTTTGTGACACTGAGACCAGACCATCAAAACAATTAGCACTAGGCCTTGAATCAAATCGTCGTACGAGATCTTACGTTGACTGCAAATGTGCAACAGTGCCGAGTGATTGTGTCGACATTCAGTTAGTTTGCTAGGCGATTCCACCACGACAACGGCACGATTCTAACGCATCCTGAAGAAGGCTGAAATGGTCGGTGTCGGTGGTCGTTGTGACTTTTGACCGGTACTGTACTCCATGCACCTTAACGGTCCGTGTGATTCGGGTGTAATCTTAAGCTTAACGATGTTTATTGGCAGTATTACACCCGAATCACGCAGCTGAGTGCGAGAATCTGGGTCACGTGTCGGCGTCTATTTTCATGGCTGGAGAGTGCCTGGCTAAAGTGCGTTAGAATCGTGCCCTTTTCACCCTCATTCCAAGCTTTTAACCAGCGAAGGCAACGATCTAGATGGTACATATACTTTACCGGTTTCACAAATGGAATGAATTTGACGCCAACACAGCGTAGTATCGCTTTTTTGCGTCTGCTGGTAGACGTTCATAATACAAAGAAGCCAAATGCTGTTTTGTGAACGTAGGAAAAGAGTTTGACTCGATTAGGCTCTCACATCTATTGACTATGGAGGGAGGTGCTTTGAGTGTACGAAATCCATTATCCTGAAAATTCTACTCGCAAATGACGTCACGTTATACGACGTCAAATGATGACGTCACAGATTTTGCAAAATGGAGTCTGTTGAATTGTTTTCATTGAAACACCAAAATGTAAAAAAGTCACTTTCTTTTAAAACCTCGATTCTGAAAAGTTGATAATATTGAATGGGACCTAACTTCCAGTCAGTGTGCAAAATCTCAAGGAAATCCGTCCAGTAGTTTTTGAGATATAGGCCGTGGAGACGGGACAGACAGACAGACAGACAGACTAATAAAAACCGCTGGCGCTGAACCTCCAGGTTTTGGCATTAAAAACCCCCCAATACAGCTGCGAGGGCCTTCAGTAAACCTGGAGGGAAAAAAATCGAATACAGGACGTTTCGTACCCTAGTCGTTGTGCACCTCATTTAGTCGATTCGTACCTTTTCTACTCTAACCCTAACTCTAACCCTAACCCTAACTCTAACCTGTTAGGGTACGAAACGACTAGGTACAAAAACGACCCGCATCGTAAAAAATATTTCTTTCTCCTTCACCAATGTTTTGCAAATTCACCCTTCTCAAAAATCTCCTCGCAAATGACGTCACGTTATTCGACGTCAAATGATGACGTCACACATTTGCAAATGGAGTCTGTTGTATCGTTTTCATTGCAACACCAAAATGTAAAAAAGTCACTTTCTTTTAAAACCTCGATTCTGAAAATTTGATAATATTGAATCGGACCTAACTTCCAGTCAGTGTGCAAAATCTCAAGGAAATCCGTCCAGTAGTTTTTGAGATATAAGCCGTGGAGACGGGACAGACAGACACACAGACAGACTAACGAGACTCTGTTGCAAATTTATTTGATGGCGTCCAGCGTCTATGGCGAAACCGAAGGCGAAGGCTTCATCATCACATAGACACTGATGTGTTCCTTATTGCGAGAACAATGATAGACATGACGAGAACGCCAGACTGTCCTTTTTCACATTCCCCACAGACAAGAAGCAGAAGAAACTATGGATCTGGAAGATTCGGCTTGATCCTGGCAAAAAATTCAAGGCAACAAGAGCTTAGATTTAGGTCTTGTAAAAGCAAAAAAAAAGTTAAATCATCTAACCAAAACATTCAAGATCCTCATAAAAACAACATATTTGTCATATCTTTTCATTAACTCAACTACACTTCTTACGAAATAAAGTAATTTCTACAACTTGAGATACGAATAAAAGCGACTTAACTCTTAAGGCTTCAGATAGTGCCTCACGAGGAGCAGCGCACATGTTTGTGATGTAAAACGTGACCTTCATTACAGTATTACACTACGAGTGATCTTATCCGATACCAGTTGATGTTTTACCCCTCTGCTAAGATTATAAAACAACTCATTCGAATTTTACATGAAACATTTAGTTATCTCGATCGTCTGCTGGCGTAGTGGCTACGGTTCGATCGTGTTCGTCTGCTTGGTTCGTAGTGTTGATCATTATGAATGGTGTTTCTTGAAATAAGGTCAGTAAGCCTATATGTTAATTTGTAACGCTAATATAACCCTGGGCTGTCTTAATTTATCAAAGCTGTATGTTGATTGCGTCAATAGGTCGTAAATACATTTTACAAATCCAAGCTTCTCGTACTTCTATTTATAGCTGACGCGCGGACCTCAGCGGCACCAGGATAGATTATAAATACATTGTTGTCCTCGAACCTGCCTGCTGTTGACATCGTGTACAATGCTAGTATTGTCTGATGCTATGAAATACGTTCACCAGTAAAAGGTCCAACACATGGAGAGAGACAGACACAGACCTACACACCACAACACATGGAGACAGTCACAGACCTACACACGACAAAACACATGGAGACAGACAGTCTCAGACCTACACACCATCTTTGAAGTGCTGCAAGAACAAAACAAAACAAACGAAATGTTTTCCCCCCTTTTTATTATCGATTCACTGCCATTAGCCAAGCCAACAGACTACCAGTACCAAGTTGTTGCGCTTAAGTCAGGACAGACAGAACGAACGAACGAACTTTATTTTACAAGGGTAGTGAATTAGGCAGTATATTGCCTTTCTTACTTACATTCAGCCCTTGAGGCAAAATATTCAAATGTGGTAAGAGAGAGAGAGAGAGAGAGAGAGAGAGAGAGAGACAGACAGACAGAGAGACAGAGAGAGACAGAGAGAGAGACAGAGAGAGACAGAGAGAGAGACAGAGAGAGACAGAGAGAGAGAGAGACAGAGAGAGAGACAGAGAGAGAGAGAGACAGAGAGAGAGAGAGGGGGGGGGGAGCTGGGAAAAGGGGAGGAAGGGAAGAGAGAATGAGAGTAAGAGGGTGGGTGGGAGAGAGATCGAGAGAGAGATCGAGAGAGAGAGAGACAGAGAGAGAGAGAGAGAGAGACAGAGAGAGAGTGAGAGTAGCCATAAGTACTGATCAAAAGATCAGATAAAGGCCTCGCAGCCTAAGACATCTGAGGACATATCTATCTAAATTAATTCTCCTATAAACTGTCCTCGCAAATGACGTCACGTTATTGATGACGTCGCACATGTTGGAATTTCACCATCCCCAGGTGTTTCGAAATTCGTGTCCTGGCATATAGGATCGAAATTGTACTTGCAAATGACGTAACGTTATTAATGACGTCAAATTTGGCTTTTCCGTCAATTGTCATTTCAATAATTTTTAGAGAGGTGCTTCGATTATACGACCTTAAAAAAACCACTTTCTCTTCAAGCCTCGATTCTGAAAATTTGATACATTCAATCGGACCTAACTTCCAGTTAGTGTGCAAAATCTCAAGGAAATCCGTCCAGTAGTTTTTGAGATATAAGCCGTGGAGACGGGACAGACAGACAGACACACACACACACAGACAGACAGACAGATAAAGTCTGTAGGACCTCCAGTAAACCTGGAGGGATAAAGTCTGTAGGACCTCCAGTAAACCTGGAGGGATAAAGTCTGTAGGACCTCCAGTAAACCTGGAGGGATAAATGCTTGTTAATTTCTTTTGCTGAAAACAAATCACTTATCCTCGGAGTCACACAGTTGTGTCTGTGAATGAACGTCCAGGCCGAAATGTGGAACAAATGCCGTGTTCTATTCAGTGAATCCTAGCTCCGACTTTATGTGTCCAGGTGCTTGACTACTTGCTGCATCAGTGTCAGTCGACTTTGTTTTAACCATCATGATGATAACCCTGTGCTCAGGTTCCATCTGAGTTCAGATAATCGATCTGACAGATAATTTTAAAAAGATCTTACTGGTTCTATTGCCACACTAGATGTGTATTCTCCATTCCTATGTGCTCGCGAAACAACTTCGACCACGCCGAGATCTGTCGCTTTTGATTTGACAGTGTGGCGTTGGCGTGCGAGAAGCAAACATGTAGACCTACATGTATATATCAGTCGGGGCTAAACTTAATAGAGTATCCGACCACAGACTTTGCAAATGTTCTCTTTCAGATGATTGGATAACTAGTGGCACGCACTTTGTTTAAAGTTAAACTTAACTGCCTTACTCAATTTGGTTGAGCTTATTTCTTGAGAGAAAAAACTTTGTGTAGTAATGCAGCCAAAAATGCTGTCACAGTAATGTAAGAAATTAGGAAATGTTGTTGCAAAACTTAGCAAGTTTGTAGGAGCTCGATCTGCTACACACACACACACACACACGCACACAAAATCTATATCCTACACCTTATCAGCAGTACATTGATGGGTGAGTGGATACTACTTTCTGTTTGTGTTTTGCTGCAGCAGTTCGTGTATTTGTGTGTGTGTGTGTGTGTGTGTGTGTGTGTGTGTGTGTGTGTGTGTGTGTGTGTGTGTGTGTGTAGTGACTGTATCTTGCTTGCATATCCCTTCACATTCTACAAGTATGTTTTGTGTATATTTCACTTCAGCTTGAATTATCATGACATGTATTTGCAGTTTCCCTATTCAACTGCTGCATCAAATAACTTAATTCAAGTACTGATCACTGCATGCATTACTTGTTGTTGCTGCTGTTGCTGTTATGTTTCATGAATAAATAAGTAAGTAAATAAATGAATGAATAAATAGATAAATATATACATGTTTTAAATTCGCTGAAGATATCATTTTACTTATATATCAACATTGCATTTTGCAGGGGGTCCTTGACTGCTTGGGATGCAAGTTCAACAAAAGTCAGGGTGAAATCTTGCAGCCTCCTCATGTCTCTGGAGAGGAGGGAGGAGCAGCCTTGAGGAAGATTTTCTGCAATTTCCTGGCTGTGAACCTACTGATAACTTTACTCTTTTGTGAAAGTGACTATGAAGTAATACTGACAACATGTCTTCAGTACCTAAAGGGTGTTCCATAGTTCTACAGAAGTTCTTCATAAAGTGCTATCTGGTTTACTATGTCATCATTATAATGACACTTTTACAAGAATGAGTGAGTGTGTGTGTGTGTGTGTGTGTGTGTGTGTGTGTGTGTGTGTGTGTGTGTGTGTGTGTGTGTGTGTGTGTGTGGTGTGGTGTGGTGTGGTGTGGGTGTGGTGTGGTATGGTGTGGGGGGGTGAGAGGTGTGAGTGTGGTGTGGGTGTGTGTGGGTGTGTGTGTGTGTAGTGGGGTGGGTGGGGGTGGGGGTGGTGTGTGTGTGTGGTGGGTGTGTGGTGTGAGTGTGGTGTGGGTGGGTGTAGTGTGGGTGTGTGGTGTGTGCTGATTCTGAATGAAATCAACAGACCACAATACCCAATGTGAACTCTATGTTGAGAGAGCAAAAAAATGCTGTAGTTTGTAAATGTGTGTTGAATTGTGTATTGCCAATGCTTAAAATCCTATGTTCAAATGTGCAAGTAGCATGGAGGGGTCTGCTTTGTGCCTAGTGGGTCTTCATGCTGCAGGTGTCATTTTCAGCACATCACTTTATGGGACAATAATTATGAAGTTAGGTTATCATCTAGTAAATATATTCTGTTCAAGACTATTTATCAACCTACAGGTATTGATTTCTAAAAAATATGCTAAGATTTTTGCATTCATGTTTACCTGGTCAGTGTATGCTCGGAGATGAGGTTTTCCATTACCCAACATATATGTTAGCTTTGTGCAAACAGAATACACATCAAGTTAATGTCAGTGGCCCTGGCCACATAATTAGAATGCTCAACCTGCAGTTGTTTTGTGACTAATACGTGAAGAATCTCAAACATGCATGGCTTTTATTGAGTATCATCCCTGAGCAATGAGCTACATTCACAGTGCCAGGGACAGTTGGGAACTATCATGTTAGAGCATACATCCACAACGTAGTTGCATGCTTCCCACCAAGGGGAAATTGTTTTTATGCATCACATACTTTTCCCCAATGACCAGGGGGTAAAAAGTGCAGTTTAAAAGCCCAGACTTAAAGAAAAAGAGGCAGGATAAAATCAGGTACCTTTACCTCAATTACATGCTGCCACTAACAATAAGAATATGCTATCAATGTAACCAATTTTGCAAAATGCAGATGACTAAAATATTCAAATGTATGCAAATTAGATCCCTTGATGAGTAGAATTTGTGCTTGTATTTGAGTTTAGAGCATCTTTAATGATTCAACTTATGAATGATGCTAATAACTCAACACATTTATGATTTACCTATGTATTTTGTTTTTCATGCAAATTAATTAATTTAAATATGCAAATGATACTGAATTGCATGTAGCTTGTTATTCAAATTTAGCTTTTCATTGTGAACAATACAATTTTCACAATTTAGTAATTTATTTTCATGGGATTCTTTCCTAAACTTTTTTAAAATCATGCACTATAAAAAATATGCAAATTTATGCAAATATATAGCAAGGCATGATACAGAGACTCTTCCAAGTGATGCCTTTGTATTCCTCACCTAAAAATGTGTGTGCACACCAATTATCACAAAGATATATCGTCTGCTTGGGAAATTACAGCAAAAAAACTACGAATTTTGTCATTTTTCTGGTCCACCGGCTTTGTTCTTTGTCTCTACATTGAAAATGTCCCCCAGAAGAGGGCATTGGTGGGCTGCAACTCTGGATCTA
>JAWQFJ010002365.1:84909-112409 GCA_034096865.1 Theodoxus fluviatilis
AGAGGTGAAATCTCTGTTATTCTTGATAATGCTTCCAATTCTGACGGCGATGTCAAATGTAAATACGACTCTTCTATTGCTAAGAGCGGCTGTCGATTGCATGTTTACATTTGTTTCGATGTCTGATATGATCAGACTTACTTTCAAATGAACCCAACATGTAATGTGCTACCAGTACCACCGTGTACCTATAGCAGATCATGTGGTGAAATCTTCGCAATTTACTATCACATGTTTACATTTTCAGGTGGGGGATTTTCTGAATTCTTGTAAAGCACTGCATCAACATGTAATTTTGGATGACTATGTGCTGTGCATGAGGTTGAACTTTGTTATCAGCCTGTACCAGCTCCTTCTTGGCTGGGATGTCTTTGACATGGTATTCACTGTGAATGGTCATTTATGTGAATTACATGAATTTGAAAACTAATGACTCATTGAGAGAACGGAGACTTAGTTGTCTTTTGTCTTTATCTTTCAGTGTCAGATGACAGTTCTGAGAGCAGTGAATCAGTGAGTGATGATGAGGAAGATCCCTCCGCCCAAAGATTCTGGATCCCTGTGATCGTCGAAGATTTGGGCCATGATCATGTGTCCTTCACTGCTCACCAATGGAGATCAGTGCTTTCAAGACTGGGATTACTATCTTATTACTGAAGCCTGAGCTTTAGATTGAGATTGAGATTAGTGCTTCCAGGACTGGACAAACCTTTTTTTTCCAAGTGCTTTGGAGTACATAAACTGTGTAGCAACGACATGCACTGCTAGTGTGACCAATTCCGGTTTGGAGTAGTGTGCCCAAGATATCTTCTGATGCCTCTCAAGAACCTTAGAGTTTAGTAAACTCCACTTTCCCAATATTTTTTACTGACTGAATCAGCACAACTGAACAGTTTCCAGCTGTCACGACTCGAGAATAAAATGTGTTTTTGGGAGGTGGTTTGTGGTGGCCAGAGGGAGTGGGTTTTGAGCTGTTTGGTTTTTGGGCGGTTCGGCGTGGTGTTTTTGATTGTTGTGCAAGGGGTTGTCACGGTTATGGTTGGTTGACTGCAGTTTTTAAATTATTAATGAAGATTTGGCGCCCTGTGCATGTGCGGCGCGGCTGTGTTGGTTTGCCACCGGGTTTTTTCACTTGCTTCGCAAGCTTCTTAGTGTGTATTTTGCCAGTGCCTTTGATGGGTTTAGTTTTTTCAGATTTAAGAATAAGTGACGTAACACGGGAGAAAAGGACGTCACGAACCAGGAGAGAAAAAAAAATACGAGGAGAAGCGGATGGTTGGGGAGAGATCGGACTGCCTTCCCCGAGGAAGAGGGGTTGGCCATGAGAGGTGAAGTGAGTGGGATTTGGACTGTTGTGATCTGGACTGAGGAGGGGAAGTGTTGTGACATTTGTACTGTGAAGGAAAGGGCTGGTGGTTTGGTGATGTGAAAGGTTGGTTATTTTGTGCTGTGAAGTTGAAGGGTTGGAGATTTTGTGTTGTGAGGTGAAGGGTTGGGGATTTGGTGCTGTGAAGGTGAAGGGTTGGTGGTTTTGGGCTGTGAGGGTGAAGTGTTGGTGATTTAGGCCTGTGAATGTGAAGGGTTGGATTGAGTTGGGAAGGTGAGAGGAGTTTGTGACTTCGAGTTGCGGAGGTTGAAGGTGTTGTGGATTATGTTGCGGAAGTGTAAGGTTGTTGGTTGGACGGAGGAGGGGTTGAGGTTGTGATTTGGACGGTGGATGGGAGGTCGGTGTGTGTAATTATTTCTTGTTCTTTGTGCATTAAATCTCTTTGTTATTCATTAATCTGTGCTTGCGTGTTCTGTAGCGTGTACGTCTTTTCCAAAGTAGCCCAGGGGTAGGAAGTGCATTCGTTATTACATGATCAAGAGTTGTTTACAAGCCACTACCACCTAGCAGCTCGTGACACCAGCCCTTAGGGCTTTTCTACTTAGTTATTGAGGAGTAAAGATATTACATTTTAAATAGAAACTTAGTAGAGGAAATTGGCAACTGAATGGAGGACAGGCATCACCTAGTATGTATTCCCAGCACAATAATACTGTTGATAATACAGAATATAGACCCACATGGCCCCTTGATAAGTGTTTATGTTCACTTCTGTGCCCTATTGTGAATGAGCACAATAAAAGAAACAATAAGCCATTGTCAAGGCCAGGTATGGTGAGTAGCTAACTCAACGCATACTGATACCTTGAAAATGGTATATCTCCCACAGCCACCATCCAGAGTTAAAAACGAACACAGTACAAACACATCATATATAAAAACAACAATTTAATAAAACACTCCACCCTCCACGCATAGATCCCCAACACTCCCCCGAAAAACACGAATCACCAACACACTTCCGCCAAAGCACAACTGAGCATTCCCCCATCAAATCACTAATCACCACTTCTCCTCCAAAACAAACTAGCATTCCCCCATCAAATCACATATCACTTCTCCTCCAAAGTCCAAATCAGCAGTCAGGGTCACAACAGTCATAATGTTACATTGCCCACACAGCAATACCCCAAGCCACGCACAGATATTAAAAGTCTCATGTTTGCTGAATTTTAAGCAGATGCATATAAAAGGTAGAGGAAGCAGCAACCAAGGGCAGGAATTGAGGCATTGCAAGCAACCAAGATTATACAAACCAACAGTATGAATGTTCCTGAAACAAAATCGGATGCAGAAGCTACTGAAATATGAGCACTCAAGTCCTACCTCGTCAGATTAATCACTCATCCTGCTTTTTGACTCACATGCAAAGCAAAAGTGAGTCTATGTACTCAGCCGTGCCGTCCGTCCGGGCGTCGCGTCCGGGCGTCCGAAAACTTTAACGTTGGATTTTTCTCAGAGACTATTAAGTCTATCAATACCAAATGTGGCATGATGGTGTATGATGACAAGGCCTCAAAAAACATACATAGTGACTTAACCTTGCTTCAAGGTCAAGGTCGCAGGGGCCATAAATGTTGTCTAAAAAACAGTCATTTTTCACATTTTCTCAATTTTCTCTGAAGTTTTTGAGATTGGATACCTGACCTATATATGGTATATAGGACAAAGTAATCCCTATCTTTTGATACCAGTTTGGTTGACATTGCTTCAAGGTCAAGGTCACAGGAGCTCTTCAAAGTTGGATTGTATACATATTTTGAAGTGACCCTGACCCTGAACTATGGAAGATAACTGTTTCAAACTTAATAATTATGTGGGGCACATGTTATACTTTCATCATGAGACACATTTGGTCACATATCATCTAGGTCAAGGTCACTTTGACCCTTATGAAATGTTACCAAAATGGGGTAGTGAACCACTAAAATTGACCATATCTCATGGTAGAAAGTGCCAATAATCACCATTGTGCTTCCTATGTCTTGAATTAACAGCTTTGTGTTGCATGACCTTGGATGACCTTGACCTTGGGTCAAGGTCACATGTATTTTGGTAGGAAAATTGTGTAAAGCATTTCTTAGTGTATGATGTCATTGCTAGGTTTAGTTGTTTCACCTTGACCTTGAAGGTCATCTGATGGTCAAGGTCATATAAAGGTCAAGGTCAAGCTTGTGAGTCGTATGGGCTTTGCCCTTCTTGTTAGATCTTGTTTAAATAGGAACCAGGAAACTGACCTGCAACTTAACTCATCAGATCTTCATATTTTAAAAAATATTACTCTATCTACCTCCTTCCCAGGAAAGATTTGTGTCCATATCTTCTGGTATGGCTTCAGGCACATGTTTGTGAAAATTACATTGAACTGGTTGTGATAATTTTCTCATACACCAATATAATCTCTTTAGGAGGCTGCCTTCCTTTTTTATTAGTCCTACCTGAATCACATATCTAAGATCATGTAAAGATTTTTCACAATGACATTTATCACATGAAGGTATTTTAATGATGTAAGAATCAGATACAGCCTGTCCTGTACCGATACCTCCCTCATCAGCTGTAATGCTGTAGTTTTTGTGCTCTTGGGGCCTGCTCTTGTAGCACTCACCCAGCCGCCCCATACCCAAACAGCACTAGTGTGCCACCAGGAGGCATCTTGAAAATCAAACTGCAGATGACGTCAAGCCCATCATGAGGGCTTCCGTGTGTTTCCTGGAAATCCAAAGGGAGGCAGCTTCCACAGCACCTTGCAGCTTCTTTATCACCACCTCTGCTTGTCTGGCTTGCACACCCAGGCTTCAAAGCAACCTATTTGTCTTATAATCAGTCATCATTTTATAAATATTTATGTCTGGAATGAGTAAATATAAATTTACCTATGACTTCATCTCTGTCATCTTGTACAGCGGAAGTCATACCATCTGTGAAAGAAAAAAAATCACATGTTCCGCATCAAAAAAGTATTCATAAACATTTATGACAGACCATAGGCTAAGGCCCATAAATGTAAGTTTTATATTGTGCTCTTCATATGAAGATTCAGACAGATTTAAATAATTGTTGGTGCTTTTAGGTAAAAGAGCAGCCTATGAAGGAATTTTTCCATTACCTGTGTTGTCACCAAAGGTCACTAGCCCAGCATCAGTCTCAGTCTGAGGGAAATCTACCATATCAAAAGAAAGAAAACTTATGCTGAAAGCAATTTGTCACATATTGCAACATGTAATATAAAATCAAATTGTAATTAGTCTAAGTGGCTGAACATTAAATTTTACAAATAAAAAAGACACTATAAACACTATCCATGGGGACAGTGTTAATGTGTCCTGCATTCCTGACTAGCTATAATACTCATCCTTGTGACTTCTTTTCCCTCCCTATTGATCTTCTGCCCAGGAGAAATTTAATTGTACATGATGTACACAATAATTACTCTATGACAGGAAAGGTCAATGGAATAAAAAGCTATATCCAGCCTGTGCAGTAAGCTGATGCAAACTTGGGATTTTATGAATCTAAAATAAATGTTTTCTGAGCGCTCTGTCTCTGTCATGGTTTCATCATTTAACTTGGTTAATCTATGTGTCCATCTTTGTCTCTCTCTCACGTACACACACACACACACACACAGACACACACACACATGCACACACACACAGACACATGCACACACACACACACACAGACACACACACACACACACACAGATACACACACACACACACACACACACACACACACACACACAAGGGGGTGGTGTGCATCGAATATGTGCTTAACAGTACATAAACTCTTAATACATTTGCATATATTGGAGAGCACTTACAGGAAAGGGCTCACACTCTCTGCATGGCTTCAGGTGCGACTGCGAGACTCGTATTGCTGAATACCTTCCATTGCAGTCCTGAATCAGGACACGCTGGCGGTCATCAATGTCCAGAATTCTATGAAAACATAATGTACTTTAAAAGTGACATAATTAAATGCTTGTAAGTTTCTGAAGCAGATGGAGGAAGAGGAATGGTTGTTTATATTGATATTGCTGTTGCTCATGCCCCAGTGCTGTAGCAGCAAAAACACTTAAAAAACAATAAATAAACATTAAATATTGACTGTCTGCCAAGTGATTTGATGTTTACATACATATACTGATATAGTGCTTGTAATACTCATTTATCATCTGGTTCCCATGGTAGCATGGCTTTCAGGACCCATATTTCTTAGCTCAGCAAAAGCAATTTCCCTCCTCTTTTCCAGTGGGAGTCTTTGATTGGAGCTTTATCTTCTAGCACCATTGCTGTCATTCAGTTTCTTGTCTCATCTTAGGACTTCACTGCCACACTTCTGTGTGTCATCCTAGTCAGTATCTGAGATTCACAGGATGCAGCTTTGTATGCCATCAACCTGAAAACCACTGCCTGGATGAACAACTCCAATATATAAATGAACCCCCAAAACTTCTAAGTCATTTACATATAGGAAAGACAGGACAACTTCCTTCAGCCAAATCTCTTAACTATCTTCAAGGTCATCAGTACCTGTAGGATCCAGTCCACAATAGTGCCAGGGAGCCTCTCTTCCTAACATTTTGTCTCATGACCATCTGACCAGGGTAAAATTGGAAGGATTTTACTCCCCGATTCTTTTGTTGCTGATATGTGGCCTTGTCCCTCTTTTGTGCCAACTTTTGGTTCAAACGAACCTGCCAAAATAACATTTTTGCAAGATCAACGGATCTGTTTTCAAATTATAGGAAAGTGAGGACAAACAAAGCAAGCACAGGGTGTAGAGTGTTACAGGTATCCTGTAACAAAATTCTGCTACATTTTAAAAAGTGTGTCTGCCCTGTCTGTCCTGTCTGTCTGTCAGTCTGTCCATCTGTGAGTTAGAACAAGACTCCAGTACAGAAAAAGCTCCCAAAAATCAGAGCACATATTTTGCTTGCAGTAAATACAACATAATCATACACATTGTAACATGATCACATTTAACATTAGATTACTACTGATAGTTTGTATGTAAAGACCTCAAACTCCATGATCATATGCACATGAGTTACAGTTTGGATTGAATACAATCTGCTACTGCCAAGCAATTGTCAATCTGAATGATCTCAAACAAGTAGATAGTGTGGCTGCTGCCACCTTTCCAGTAAAGGAATCAGTATGAAACAGAAGGGAACCACAAACACATTATCAATGTCTTCCAACACAGGTGTTTACTTACTTGCTGGTAGACCTTCTGCATCTTTTCCTGGCATGCAGCAACATAGGACTTTGGACTTGACATCCTCCTCTCGAACCTCTGGCACCATGAATATTTCATCCTCTGAGGTGTCCTTCATCTGCCATGATTGCAAAGAGGTAGGCCCTTCCATTACACTCTTGAAGTCAACTACTTATCTTTTAAAAGGCATGCACAAGATGAAGTTGGTATGTTTTCCTTGATAACATCACTGAAATGCATCAGACAACTGTGAACATCCTGATGTACAGAAATAGGTGAAATTTTGCAAATAGGTGAGGAAAATCAAGAAGCGTCATTAAGTACCATGCGGAGAGTCGATGGTGTGTATATGCATGCGAGAGAGTGTGTGTGGTGTGTGTGTGTGTGTGTGTGTGTGTGTGTGTGTGTGTGTGTGTGTGTGTTTGCGAGGGCGCTTGTGCGAATTGCCTGAGTGTGCACATGTATATTTATTTGTCATCCATTATAATTCACAGAAAGGATAGCTAAATGATATTTTTTTAAACCCAATAAACACAGAGTTCCATAACATCTACCTCCAGAGGTGTGTGAGGATGATGGCCAAACATGAGAAAAAAATGAGAAAATCAGTGGAAGTTTGATCCTGACAGTTGATGGAGCACGTCACATCTTCCAGCACAGCATCCCATTCATTGCCCTCGTAGCACATCTTTGCCAGTCTGTCCTTGACAGTCTTGTTGGCTCTTTCAACAAGACCATTTGTCTGAGGGTGGTATGCAGAGGACACTGTCCTACGTATGCCGAGACGCAGGCAGAGGTCAGCATTCAGCTATGGACAAACAGTTGAGAAATATGTGCAGAAATCATCATTACATTATCAAATGTTACAACAAGAAGGGCAAAGCCCATACGACTCACATGCTTGACCTTGACCTTTATATGACCTTGACCTTCAGGTGACCTTCAAGGTCAAGGTCAAACAACTAAACCTACCAATGACATCATACACAAAGAAATGCTTTACACATTTTTCCTACCAAAATACATGTGACCTTGACCCAAGGTCAAGGTCATCCAAGGTCATGCAACACAAAGCTGTTAATTCAAGACATAGGAAGCACAATGGTGCTTATTGGCACTTTCTACCATGAGATATAGTCACTTTTAGTGGTTCACTACCCCATTTTGGGCACATTTCATAAGGGTCAAAGTGACCTTGACCTTGATGATATGTGACCAAATGTGTCTCATGATGAAAGTATAACATGTGCCCCACATAATTATTAAGTTTGAAACAGTTATCTTCCATAGTTCAGGGTCAAGGTCACTTCAAAATATGTATACAATCCAACTTTGAAGAGCTCCTGTGACCTTGACCTTGAAGCAAGGTCAACCAAACTGGTATCAAAAGATAGGGCTTGCTTTGACCTATATACCACTTGTAGCTAAGGTCGCCATTCTCAATAACGTGGGAGAAAATTGGGAAAATGTGAAAAATGACTGTTTTTGAGACCACATTTATGGCTCCTGTGACCTTGACCTTGAAGCAAGGTCAAGTCACTATGTATGTTTTTTGAGGCCTTGTCATCATACACCATCATGCCACATTTGGTGTTGATAGACTTAATAGTCTTCGAGAAAAATCCAACGTTTAAGTTTTTTACGGACGGACGGACGGACGGACGGACGCCCGCCCGGACGGACGGACGGACGACACGGCTCAGTATATAGACTCACTTTTGCTTCGCATGTGAGTAAAAAATGTGCATGTCACACACTGATCCTTTCCGCAATATCTGCAATGTTCTGATACAAATACATGCATTTTACTTGAAAGGTTCATATGTCCACAAAGTCTTCCCTTTTCATGGTATTCTATTGTGCTTTTCTCCTTTCTGAGGCTTTAATGAAGCAGTCCTCTGTATGTCATAATAAGCTTCTGCATATGGGCAGGTTGAATGGCTGCATCAGTTTTACTCCAAAGCTTTTATGAGTGAACTGTCACAAAGTACCACATCTTTGTCTTCAAACTTGTTTTTCCTTCAGGCACACTAAGAAAAAATTGATGGTGGAATATGTGCAAATTATTTTCTTCGTGGCACTGAATTCATTATCATTATGATGATGAAAGTATTGATGAGGATATGAAACAAAAAATACATTTACATTACAATGCAATCACTGATATGAAATGAAATGAAACTGTTCAGGGTCATTTTCAGAATCTCCCCCATGCCCCACCCCCTTCTCTCTCTTCTTGCTAAAATCATTCAAGTGAAATCCATGGCATTGAATTATGTTGAGTAAATTAGTTTTTATATTGTTAAGTAGTGATATTGCTGACACAGTCTTGGGACTGCAATCCTTGAACTGCAATATCCTGCCTATGCTGATAAGTAAACTTGTTTGAAATGGGTCAGTTACCTGATCCAAAAAACTTTTCATTTATTTGCTCTCTCTCTCTCTCTCTCTCTCTCTCTCTCTCTCTCTCTCTATCTATCTCTCTCTCTCTCTATCTATCTCTCTCCCTCTCTCTCTCTCTCTCTCTCTGTGAAATGCAGGCTCTCCCCTTGCAAATATCACAATAATGAATGATTTAATTAAAACATACTTGGTTACACAACTTTCTTCCCTGGTCAGACAGGAGTCTCTCGGGTACACTATACCTGCAAATGGACAATGAAGACTGTGACAGGCATTATTGCATTCCTTTAGACAAATATATTAATAGTAAACTATCTATTGTCTTCTGATTATTTTGTACAACACATGCATACTCCATTTTTGTTTACTACACATACTTTTGCAAGCTAAGTCAACAACAATGCTTTGTTCCTAATGACTAATGCAGATCAATCAGCACCAAAGTCTTGCGTCAGTCACTTACTGCATATAAACATGACTGGTGATACAAATGTAGCTTCAGTTATGTGCTTGGTCTCTGATTCATTCATTTCCACTAACATGTTAATAAAAGTTGTCAGTGCTCTTCCGGTGCTAGCTTCATCTTTGTTCTGCAGTGGGAACAGTTCAACATACTTGGTGAAGTGGTCTATCACAGTCATGATGAACTTGTTTCCTTTGCTTGTTGTGGGCAATGGTCCTTTAACAAATGTATCATCTTTGGCCAAACTAAAAAACTGATGTTGTTACATATATTTTTAAGGCATAAAACACATTGGCAAGTGCCAAAAAATAAACTGCATGATAGTAAGGGATATAATGGTTATCCTCGTGGACTTTTTTAATGGATTACACTGATGTGTGATAGACAGCTTTTTTCTCTGGCTTTCAAATGCTATGGTCATCAATGCATGCTGTGCTAAGTAAGATTATAATGACCAAAATGCTATCACTGACACAGGAAAACCAATCATACATGCATATTGTTAGTGGTTGTTTTCATAGTTTAGCATTTGATAAATTGTAGTATACTATAGCTTGGTTGAGCCACTGCAGTCACCAGTAATCATCATGCATAACATAATTTCACACTTTTTGCACATTTTTATACATGGCCAATTATCAGAGTAAGAATAGCACGATGACACTCATATTGGTTTGTTTCATGAAATATTTGTCTCACCAATCAAATCCATACAGACAAGCTCCAGTGGATTGTTTGTCACAATGGGGTGAAGTTGAGGAGCCTGTGTCTTGATGCCCTCAGACATCTGGCAGGCTACACAGGAGGACACCTATTGAAATACCATATTAAATAAACAGTTGTGAACTACAAGTGCCATCCGTTTCTGCTGTCAATCTTTAATCAAACTAGAAAGATACTTCTTTGAGTAAACTATTACAGTTGGCAAAATAATCATGTTCATGTATGGATGACATAATTATTTCACTCTATATCCATCAGTTATTGAAGTTAGAACGTTAAAAACAACTTACTTTTGCTGTGACATCTGCCTTCATCCCCTTCCAGAAGTATTTGAGAGCAATCTTCTTGTAGGTGTTGGTGATGCCACTGTGACACCCCCCCAGCATTGACATGGTATTGATGCTGTACATCTTTAACCTTTCGGCCACTGGTCACCACTTCTCTACGACCTTTCTCACTCTCCAGAAACAAAATTTCACCTGTAAAGACATGCAAAGGCACATGTATGCGAGAGGGAAAGTTAAAACGAATCCTGTACGCATTCATTTTGATATGTTCAATATATTTGAATTGAAACTGTTTTAAGTACGATTAATCCGCATGTGGATTGAATGTAAGATGATCAGTCGCGTCTCCACACTACTGCGATTTTTAAAAGGCGAATCGCCAAATGACTTGGGAAACCGTACATTAAAAAAAAGTTTGACTTGCTCTTAGTCTTATTATAACCAGTTCTAGAGATTTAACTCTCCCATTCATTAAGTAATTTAGTTGACCTAGCCAGTGTAAACATCACTCAACACATGCTTGATGTGATGTAGCCAGTGCCATTTATTTTATTTTTTATTATGATGTGTACTAATCTCTTATTACACACCATCGCGAATGTGTAGATAATCTTCCTCTGGGCCTTCGTCAACCCAGGGGGATAGGTTATCGTAGCAATGTATCGCTTTACATGGCCCATGGACTGGGAAACTCCTCGATTGCCTGTTTTCTCGCGTCCATGGCAATGGATTACCAACGAAGCCGCTGAGATACTTTTTTTTTAACGCGACACTCACAGAAGTATTACAAACAAGAATTATGACACAAACTAACGACAGATTGTCTTCATATTTCGTAATATAAATTATCACAGTGTTGTGCAATATTTCCTCTTCGTGGATTGTTTTCTCTTTTTTTTAACCTGTGTTAGAGAGTACGAAAAATCCCAGTATATAAAAAGTAGTTGACTAATCACAGACAAGATAACAAGATTTGGCCGGTGAACACGTGATGTCATACATATGCAAGTAGGTCAAGCTCTACGTTTCAGGATAAACCACCGTCTAGGATATGACACTATTGCACATTTAATGGCGGACGTCTTCGCTTCGCTCAGAAATCGCTGAATTTGGGGACACTAGAAACCCCATCCAAAGAAAATGTAAGCCATAAACAGCATTAATTTATTAAAGCTGTATGTTGAATGCATCAATAGGTCTTGAAAGCTCGTACAATGTAAATTTTGAAATGCAGGTCACACGCAGAACCGTGTGTCTGCTGGTCGACGTGTTCGCAACGTGGCGAGAGGTGAAAAATCACAGTGGAAGCGTGTGCGAGCTGCAGTCTCCAGCATTGCCTGGCACATGGCAAGCAACCGGCCGCAAACAACGTGGCAAGAGACTTTGGTTGCCTCGTGTGCGGAGTAGGATCCTTATCTTACCACACGTGACCACACTTGCACCTGGACCAAACTCCTCGCAAGGAAAGGGCCGGAATGGCCTAACGCCTAATTCTGGCCAATGCTATTCAATAAACTGACAAGAAAAAACTGCCCCTGTTGTTGCTACCACAAAGGCATTCTAGTTCACTAGAGACTTCACCTGCAGGCGAAAGAGTCTCTTGAACAGTTCATATCACGTGATGGAATTAATCCGTCCGGAATATTCATAAAGAATATTGATAAGGTTCCACGAGAGGCTTGTGGGATAGCACTCTGCTCCCTGACATACGCCGTTAAAGTAGTTCTAAGACTATTTCGCAAAAAACTCATAAATTACGCTTGTTGAGGCAGTAAAATAGCGTTTATTCGATAAGATAAAGTGTTTGTGTTGAAATGAAAACAAAATGTGATATCTCAATGATTTCTGTAAAAAGTGGAAAAAAGGAAAAAATTAGTATCCAGAACAAGCTATTTTTGGCACAATGCTGGAATGCGAAGTGTGAAGTAGGCCGTGCTTAATGGGAGGCTTCACGGTGCGGAAAGCCAAGAAGCCCAGAGCCTTTTGCATACTTCGTCATCAAAACGTGCATTGTTCGCGCGCGAAAAGTCCCGAAGCCCGGGCTCGTCGGCTTCACAGCACTGCTTTGAAGCCAGGGGGTGTGAGCGAGTAGTTGGCTCGTTCAATGGCGTCCACAATCCCTCGCTTTGAAACTTCTGTGCCTTATAATTTCTCTGTTAAAAGTCGCGCAGTAGGTTTACGACAAAATTTGAATAACTTGGATAGTTTCGCATGAATACATGCCCCAAATACTCATTGAATTATGTTTTGAGACCTATGTTCTCGATTTATGTTCAGCACCGGAAGTTTTGCTCTGATTTGATCACTCTTGTGTGAAGAAGATTAAAAAGAACAAGACAACCGCATAAAACAATCAACAAAGATGGACGAGACGAGTGCGTTACCGTGCATGACGAAGGAAGAGGAGGAGCAGTTCATAGAATAATGAGCGAAGCAAATGAAACAAACAATGCAGTTGCCAGTAATTCATCGCACTTGACTCATCGCTTAAGTTAAAGGTTGCCATCTCTGTTGTCATCACTACGAGGTTGACATCCGGTTACATCACGTGACCGACTGTGAAGCAGGCTCTGTAACGCCCAAAAGAAACGCCCTGCAGAAAGAAACGCTGGAGCACGGAGCTGAAACCTGCTTCGCGGTTGTGTTGAATAACACTCCCGGTCAGTTGTTTCAACCGTCGCGTTTTATAAAATCAGACTAAAAATAGACTACAGGGAGGTCACTCTGAGATTATTTCCCGCAGGCGAAGACAGCTTATCACGGGAAATAACTTTTTGCACGCTACATAACGTGTTCAATTACACAAATGCAAGAAAAAATCTTACAGAAACTAATGCGTTGTTTGTTGGGATAGATTCCATTCAAAAACAAGGTGCAGAAGCGTCAAAACCCATAAACACGTCCCGAGCAGATAACTCTGCGATGATTTCCGGGCGTTTCTTTCTGCAGGGCGTTTCTTTTGGGCGTTACAGGCGTTACAGGCTCGTGGACATCCACCAATTAAAGCAAGAAGCCGAGGAGACCAATGCGAAGCCGTGGCTCGGGGGCTCGGGGCTTCTTGGCTTTCCGCATCGCGAAGCTTCCCGCTACGCATTCATTGCGAACTGCGCCAGTCACTACTGACTCGGGTTCACAGAATGCCACAAAGGTAGACAGCCTATAACCTTCCTTATGGCGTCTAGATTATGTGTCAAGTTTAAATCCACCAGCATAAGTGGTAGGCCTACAGGAATGCATGCGTACAAACACACACACATAGAGCTTTATAGTTGTTGAGATGCCTTTCGTCTCATTTTGTAGAGGAGGGTCACAAAGAGGTATTTTAAAGTTATGATGAAAATAGTGCTGTTTTATAATGACAAATAACTTCAATGCGATCAACTGTGCGCCACAAGAAACGGCAGCTGAGAACGAGTACATTGTTTGAATCGATCGATCACTTGTCCTGCGCGCGCTCGTGTGTGCATGCATGTGACGCGAGACAAATTCATTTGATAAAAAAAATTCATAATATACTGTTGCTTCATCTTCTTTAACGTGAGGGTTGGGCGTCCCACGAGTCTACTGCCTATGGCCAACTGCTACAAATGCGTAGTAGCATTCTATGCTATATGAAGTTGTCGATCATCATTTACCAGTAGGCCTATTACCTTTCTGGACATACCTGTCGTATTATGAAAGCAGGGCGGACGGTGGTAAATAATTGAAACCCTGTTACATTTTGCTCCCACTTGTGGTGGTAGCTGTTCTGGTCTGTCGAGTCACAGGTGCATGCTGTAATATGAATAGACACTGCCTTCCGGCGAATAAATCTCGCACAACAAGCTGACAAAACGATATGCTTGAACAATGGTGTCAGCCTTGGTCCACAGAACTGGATACAAGCGCGGAAGACCCGAGGCAGATCAAATCCGGACGTTGCATGACAATAAACAACCATGAACGAAGATAAAAGGCATCCTTGAAGCTACGGAAGTCATACCTGACAAGGACTATTGCCACTATAAGTGTTCGCATCAAAGCAGACGCGAGAAAATGAGCTGCGATATAAAAAAAATTGTTCGTCAGTCAAGTCCCTCGTACACGAGGCGATTCCACATGTACATTGAGGCTTTCGGCATGTCGTGTCGGCAGCCAATCGCAGTTCACATGGGTAGAGCAAGACAAAGAAAACAGTTCAGGCCGACCTACCGACGCTATTTTTTATATGTGGCCATGTTAGAAGACAAGAAACTTCATGAGAAGCGAGATGACTGACGATCCTCAAGTGTTTCAGCCCTCTCTTCTGACACTCTCGGGGTGGAGGCGGGGTGGGGGGGTGGGCGTGGGGGCGCACACCTGGGTCATAGTCCCAGGTGCCCAACAGTCGTCAGGCACACTGTGCGATGGTCTACCTCGCCTTATCGCAGGCTGAGAATATGGAAAGAAGGAAGCCCCTGCTCCTAACATGTCCTTTATACTGCGTGGACTGTCCCCTGATTGCCCTCTGATGCACCACATTCTCCCACGTTCCTATTCAGCCAAATCCAGCGGGATGCCCTCTCTGCTGCCTCAGCCATAGTCCTCAAGAACTTCATAACCATATCATAACCACAACTTCTTTTTTGGAGGGTAGGGGTAGGGTGGGGCTTAAGGATGGGCCTGATACAAACAGCACTGAAGTATCTCGAGTTTTTCATAATAATAATAATAATAATAATAATAATAATACAGATTACTTATACGCACATATCTTCCCTAATAGGCAAGCTCATGGCGTTTACAATGAAAAGTTCACACTCATACAAAGCATTCCAACACTCGCACACTGTACAGTTGAAATAAAAGAAGAGTTAAATACAATACAATTAATTAACATAGCAGGCAATAAACAAAACACGAAACATAAAAGAGGTGCCTTGTGAAGCACCTCACTGCTCGTCAGGAAAGACTGACCGGAAAAAGTTTGTCTTAAGGGAGGTTTTGAACTGGGACATGGAATCAGAGTGACGGACAGAGAAAGGTAGGCTATTCCACGTTACGGGGCCGATGTAAGAAAAAGCTCGCTGTCCTTGGGTTTTCTTTTTGCGACGGGGGACATTTAACGTTTTGGTGTCTGCAGCTGAACGGTTATTTCTGGCGGGGGTGTAGACAGTGAGAATTTATTTGAGTGCGTGTGGGCAGTTTAATTGAAGAAGTTGAAACACATAGTGGCTAGCTTATACTCTATCCTCTCAGCGACTGGGAGCCAATGCAGTGCACAAAGGAGTTTGGATGTGGGACTTCTCTTGGGACATCTAAAAACTAATCTAACAGCAGCGTTTTGGACTTTTTACAGTTTGTTTAGCAGAGTATCAGGAATGCCGGCAAGAAGAGAATTTCCATAATCAAGTCGGGACAGAACAATGGAAGTGACAAGGGTTGAGTGGCCTGTTGTGAAAATAGTGACGAATAGTGCTAATTTTCCTTAACTTGTAGTAAGCTAACTGGCAAATTTTGTTCACATGAACTCTCATAGAAAGATCATCTTTTTAATCTCTATTGTGTTTAGCAACAAACCAGTATTCCTCCCTCCTAGAATGTTTTTGAGTACTTTTTTTCGTGTGTGTGTGTGTGTGTGTGTGTGTGTGTGTGTGTGTGCGTGTGTGTCAGTGTGTGTGTGTGTGTGTGTGTTGGAGGATTACGGGTGAGGGTGAATGTTTCCATTACAACTTTGATAGTTAGCTGTAGAGCACAGGCCGATATGCACTGTTCTTTGAGTTATCATGAGACCTCTAAACCGGGGCAAGAGGAACTTGTAGATCGTTTATTGCAGAAGTTGTTTGAAGAATTCTCGATTAACAGGATTCTAAAACAAGAAAGGTACAGGTGCCTTTTTATATTGTCACTTTTCATCTACACATGGGTGCTCTAACTATGCACACAGCTTTATCCCCTGGTCATCAGGCTACTCTCATCACTTCAACACCATCTCCGCTCCCAGGGAGAGCATGCAACCAGGCTGTGGGTGAATGCGCCAAAGTGTTTTTGACTCACATGCGAAGCAAAAGTGAGTCTATGTACTCACCCGTTTCGTCCGTCCGGGCGTCCGTACAAACTTTAACGTTGGATTTTTCTCGGACACTATAAAGTCTATCAACACCCAATTTGGCATGATGGTGTAGGATGACAAGGCGTACAAAAACATACATAGTGACTTGACCTTGCTTCAAGGTCAATGTCACGGGGCCGTCTAAAAAACAGCCATTTTTCACATTTTCCCAATTTTTGACTGAAGTTTTCGAGATTGGATACCTGACCTATATATGGTTTATAGGGCAAAGTAATCCCTATCTTTTGATACCAGTTTGATTGACCTTGCTTCAAGGTCAAGGAGCTCTTTAAAGTTGGATTGTATACATATTTTTAAGTGACCTTGACCCTGAACTATGTAAGATTACTCTTCCAAACTTCATAACATTGTAGTACATATGTTATACTTTCATACTAGGTCACCCGTGTCGTCCGTCCGGGCATCCGGGCGTCCGTCTGGGCGTCCGGGCGTCCTGTAATCCTTAAAAAACTTTAATGTTGGATTTTTCTCTGAGACTATTAAGTCTATCAACACCCAATTTGGCATGATGGTGTAGGATGACAAGGCCTCAAAAAATACATAGTGACTTGACCTTGCTTCAAGGTCAAGGTCACAGGAGCTCTTCAAAGTTTAATTGTATACATATGTTGAAGTGACCTTGACCCTGAACTATGGAAGATAACTGTTTCAAACTTAATAATTATGTGGGGCACATGTTATACTTTCATCATGAGACACATTTGGTCACATATCATCAAGGTCAAGGTCACCGTTCGTTCGGGCGTCCTTTCATCCATTACAAACTTTAATATTGGATTTTTCTCGGAGACTAATAAGTCTATCAACACCCAATTTGGCATGATGGTGTAGGATGACAAGGCCTCACAAAACATACATAGTGACTTGACCTTGCTTGAAGCTCAAGGTCACAGGAGCTCTTTAAATTTGGATTGTATACATATTTTGAAGTGACCTTGACCCTGAACTATGAAAGATAACTCTTCCAAACTTCATAACATTGTAGTACACATGTTATACTTTCATCATGAGACACATTTGGTCACATATCGTCAAGGTCAAGGTCACTTTGACCCTTATGAAATGTGACCAAAATGGGGTAGTGAACCACTAAAAGTGACCATATCTCATGGTAGAAAGTGCCAATAAGCACCATTGTGCTTCCTATGTCTTGAATTAACAGCTTTGTGTTGCATGACCTTGGATGACCTTGACCTTGGGTCAAGGTCACATGTATTTTGATAGGAAAAATGTGTAAAGCAGTTCTTAGTGTATGATGTCATTGCTAGGTTTAGTTGTTTGACCTTGAAGGTCACCTGAAGGTCAAGGTCATGTAAAGGCCAAGGTCAAGCATGTGAGTTGTATGGGCTTTGCCTTTCTTGTTTTAATAACAATTTCCCAGCTCAGTCCTCACAGGTACCTGTGTTTGAAGTAAACCTTCCCTCCATTACGCTCAGGATAGACTGGGTGACTAGGGAAAAGACCTATGACAGCTGGGAAAGACGAGCAAAACTAAATATTGGGATTCTGGTCATCCAGGCTTATAAGGCCGAAACAGCAGCCGCGGATACAGGGCAGTGTAGACAGGAGAAGACAACACGGACCATGGTAGCTCAGATGGTAGAGCATTTCGGGTGCTAACCGAAAGGTCGCAGCTCGCTGGTTCAGACCCCACCTGTGGTCCTACATTTTTCCTGTCTGTCCATTACAGAGCTTCGGCTCTGTATGTTACACTCAAGAATGCAACTCTGGCATCCATGAAGCTTCAGATGCCCCACCAGATAGCCACAAGCAACTACTGGTCAAGTGCCCTAACCATGGTTTTCTAGAGATGTACAGTGTTAAAAAAAAGTAGGGGATATTTTTAGTTTGAAGCATAAAAGTCAGATGAATCGGGTGCTGGTCACTACCGCGACCGTCACTACCGCGTGTAACACTACCGCGTGTAACACTACCGCGAGTATAACATTACCGCGAGTAACACTACTGCGCGTAACACAACCGCGTATGTAACACTAGCGCGTATGTGACACTCCCGCGCGTAACACTACCGCGCCTAACACTACCTACCGCGCGTAACACTACCGCGTTTTCCACGTAGAGAGAGAGAACGCATGCAAACTTTCTTTTTGTGAGTTTGTGTTCTAATCTTGATTTGAAGCAACCCATTCAATATATAGTCTGAGTGTGTGTTCTAAACGCACGCAAACTTTCTTTTTGTGAGTTTGTGTTCTAATCTTGATTGGAAGCAACCCATTTTACATTTCAAACTTTGGCCATGGAGGTAATACAGTCTCGTTACTCCAATGACAAGATCCTCTACAACTGGTATATGTACCGTCGAGACCGTGTAAATAAAACAACGGTCAACTGGCGGTGCGTACAGGACAAATGTAAAGGGAGAATCATCACTCCGCTTGACTACCGCAATGGTGCCATCCCCAATGTAAAGAATTACCACAACCACCCTGCCAACCCAGCGGACATCCAGAAGCAGAAAAGTGTTGCTGAGATGAAAGAAAGAGCCGCTGCTACAGATGCACACCTCGAAATTTAATTGGAGAAATGATGGCTAATTTGACTGATGAGGCGCTCACCAATTTGCCAGAAAAATCAGCACTCAGGCGCACAATTCAGAGAAAACGGAAAAGAGATGATGCCTTTCCCCCTCTTCCCCTAAATTTGGATGACATCGAAATTCCGGAACAACTCAGAGAAGTTCTAGTTGGAGGAACTCAAGTCAGGTTTCTATTGCACGAAAAAAAAGTCGCGGCCCTGGTGGGTATCGAACTCAGTATTACACTCGCACTAATGTAGGCCCTAACACGCGGTCGTGTTACTCGCGATAGTGTTATACACGCGATAGTGTTACACACGCTGAAGTATGACACGCGGTTGTGACACACGCGGTAGTAGTAGACTCGCGATAGTGTTGCACGCGATAGTGTTGCACGCGATATTGTCACTCGCGATAGTGTCGCATAACCAGATGAATCTTAAAAGGCAGGAATTATTTATTGATGGTCATGGATAGCCACACCATTGCCTTACATTTTCACACCATTGACCTAGTTCCTGGATGCTCGTGCAAAAAAGTAAATTAACGCAAGGCAGTTTGGGGTCAATGCCCCATTTTCACACAAAGGTTTTCTGCGTCAAAAACACGTGCAAATCGAATAATTTTGACTGTACTCACTCCTGGCAAGTGTGTTCTAGCCACACAGTCGGTCAAAACTTCAGTTGAAATCATGCATCGGCTAAGAGAAGACCAAAGATGGGTCAGAGTCGGAATGCTACAGACCGGAAGTTCGCAGGTGAACGTGGCAAGACACCTTGGTGTTTCACAGTCTGTCATCAGCAGACTGTGGAACCGTTACCTTAATACCGGAGAAGTTGTCGACACGCCTAGAAGTGGGCGACCAAGAATAACCACCCGTCGTCAAGACTTGATCATCACCAATCATGGTCAACTAAACAACACCCAAAGTGCTACCCGGTTGAGACAACACCTCCAACGGGTAGCAGGGGTTCAAGTCTCCGCCCAGACCCTCCGAAACCGGTTGCTCGATGCTCAGGTGAACATCTTTAGACCGCGGATAGTGTTGCCTCTCACACCACGCCATCGCCAAGCAAGAAGCGCCTGGTGCCGCATCCACCAACGATGGACCAGGCGCCAATGGGGTGACGTGATGTTTTCGGACGAATCAAGATTCGAGCTGGACTTCAACGATGGCCGGGTGCGGGTTTGGAGGCATCGTGGAGACCGTTATCATCAGGACAACATGATTGCTCACCACCGCTTTGAGCGGGGCAGCGTTATGGTGTGTGGTGGCATGACCAGCACTGGCAGAACGCCCCTTCATGTGTGCCAGGGCAATGCCAATGGTGTCTACTACCGGGACAACATCATTGATCCACTTGTTGTGCCCATTGCACGCCGCCATGGGCCGGGATTCATCTTGCAGGACGCCAATGCCCCAGCTCATTGAGCAAATGTCGTCAGGAATCACCTGCAAAGACGGCAGATCAATTCCCTGCCATGGCCATCGATGTCCCCCGACCTGTCCCCTCTTGAAAACCTGTGGGACTTTCTGGGGAGACGTGTCCGTGATGTCGTTCCAGCTCCCCAGAACCTTCAGCAGCTGGCCCTTGTCCTTCAGCAGGAATGGGCTGCAATTCCTCAAGCAACCATCAGGCAGCACATCAACAGCATGAGGAGGCGCTGCACAGCCTGATTGACCGTTAACGGAGGCCCAACCCGTTATTAGAGACTTTCAGAACTTTTGTTATTTTTGAAATTTCACCCTGCTTTGAGGGGAAGCGTGTAAAAAGTCACGTGACTAATGTTGTTGTTGATTTTTGCTTTGAAAATGTTGTTAACATGCTCTTGCATCCATAATGAAATAAAGCAAGTCTCTGATTATAAACGGAACTTGGTTATAGTCTCATTTATATCAATATCCTCTACTTTTTTTGAACACTGTACATAAACATGTAAATCCCTCTTCCAGTGTACCCATGGATGAAAAATTGCCCAGTGAGGTAAATCAGACTTTTTAATGAGCAGATGAACATATGTAGGCATAAAAGACAGATCTCTTTTGATAACAACAATGCATCGATGTAGGATTGTATGGTTAATACTGCAACAACAGCCTCTGCACATCATCAGTCTAAATTATACATACAGTACATTTTGTATAATACTCATCAGTTTTAATTTCTGGATTTCTTTGTGTTTGTAAGTCATTTCTCTCTGAGCAAAACGGAATGTACAGTAATTTCAAAATGAGGCTAGGTTTAATTAAGAAAGTATTAAAAAGTACTAAAAAATAAAGCAATCTACACACTTTCATTCCCAGCACCATGTCTTTTCACTATGAAAGTGTAAAATTCATTTCATGTCACAGTGTATTTTCAAAAGGACAAGTATATTGTAAGCCACAAAGACTCATCAAACATCCCACCCCCATCCCCCTCTCTCAATCCAATATTGTCACACACACACACACGCACGCACACACACACACACACACACACACATACACACACACACACACACACACACACACACACATGGACACATTCTGCACACACACACACACACACACACAAATGCACACACACACATGCACACACACAAACACACACACACACATGCGCGCGTGGAGAGAAACACACACAGCTTCCATCCCAACTTAACAGCCTCATCTCTCCTTCCTCTTCCAAATGACCACTCTCCACCAGTACTGAAGAATAACACACAGTGCAAGACTACAACTTGCATAGATACTGGAAAGCAACTGAGGGGACATTCAATGGCTAGACGCTGGTAGAACACGATGTTTCAGCAGGAGCCACTGGTCAAGCTTTACAGCCTTCATTCATGTGCCTTTCTTCTCCAGGATTTCATCTATGTCTTGGATCATCTTGGAAGTCTGCAGGAGTGCCTGCCTGACTTTGTGGAAGCCCTGGAGAGCCTCCAGAGACTTGAAGTTGTCCTGCCTCTGGGATGGGAGACTGGAGCCGGCCATTGTGGAGGTTGTGGAGGAGGGCATTCCAAGGCCTGGGTGTGAAAGGTCGAGGGGGGGCTGGTGGCCCCCCAGCCTGTGGCTGCCGGTTGGGGCAGAGAGAAAGGTCCCTACACCCAGGCCCCCTGGGAGGTTGAAGGAGACGGGGTGGGGGGGAGGACCAAGGGGGCCACTGGCATGTGCCCCTCTGCTACCCTGATGATGCAACGTGTTGTCAACAATGTCTGAGTGGTGTCAAGGAATGTCACAGACAAGCAACCTTTATGGCCATACAAAGGCGGGGGCCAGAATTGTATTGCCTGACCCCATTCCTTCAAAGAAGTTTAAAATTTTTTAAACTAGTTTTGTGGTAATCAGTTTTTGTTGTGCCCGCCCAGACTACCTGCTACAATCTCATGAATATGGAAAAAGGATACAGTTGAAGCACAGTATCTTTCTCAACTCTGCTTCAGCAGACCTGTGCAGAGACAAAAACAAAAGATGGAAAATCATTCACTTTTATTTTAAAGCAAAACTGATGAAAAACTTGACTTGCCAGTAATGTGCATCACACTTTAGCAAATGTTTTATGACTGTACATCTATACGTGAATTTCAGTAATCAGAAATGCACTATCAGGCAAACTTTGCTTTAATTCATTGAAATGTAGTTGGGGGATTCAGGAAATTACCTGACTGCTATAAAAAAATCAGTCCATCCATCCATCTATCCATCCATTCCTATTATCAACTGCCAACATCACCGGGGGTGAAAAAGATGCAAACAATCCATCCTGTTAGATGTTGACATTATGATTGCAAGTCATCCTTCCTTAATTTTGCCTTCCTGAAGACACTTTGATTATAAAAAAATAAACAGATAAATAGATAGATAGATGATAAATGAATGAACGAATACATGAAAGAAAGAATGATTGAATGAAAACATGAATGAATAAAACCATGAATGAATGAAAATTTCAATGAATAATAACATCAATGAATAAAAACATCAATGAATAAAAACATGAGTGAATGGACGAATGAATGGATGAATGAACAAGTGAATGAATGAATGAATACATGAATAAACTCTTACACTCCCCTGGAAAAAGGAGCACATGCAAACACTAGTATGTCAGCCAAGAGGCTGTGTGCAGTGTGACTCACAGCTGAGGGCAGGGGGCGTTGTGGAGCGCGTTGTAGAAGACAATGCGCTCCTCAGGCAGGGCGTTGACCCAGGCTGCCCACTCCTTGGCAGCAGACACGTACCTGTAACCATGGCAGTCAGCACAGAGCTCCCTGGGGTCAGCCATCTACATTTTAGAAAGTGAATTCTCCTTGTGTGTGTGTGTGTGTGTGTGTGTGTGTGTGTGTGAGTGTCTGTGTGTGTGTGTGTGTGTGTGTGTGTGTGTGCATGCATGCGTGTGGGTGTGTGCATGTGTGTGTGTGTGCGCATGTGTGTGTGCATGTGTGTACATGTGCATGTTTGTGTATGTTTTTGTGTATATGTTTGTGTGTGTTTGTTTATATGTGCATGTGTGTGTGCATATGTGTGTGTTTGTATGTGCATATGTGTGTGTGTGTTTGTATGGGCATGTGTGTGTGTGTGTATGCGTGCGTGTGTGTGTGTGTGTGCATGTGCGTGTATGCGCATGCATATATGGCTGCATGTGTGCAAATGTGGTTTTACTGGGGTTTTTATTTTATTTTTGTCATGTTATTGTCTAGTTGGGTGTTTTTTTTGGTGGGTGAGTGGGTGGTGGGGTAGAATACCAAGAGAGGAGACAGAAAGATGGATGGATGGACAGAGACAGACAGACACAGAGGGAGGGGTGGGTGGGAGAGATATGACTGATGAAAATGGGAAGAAGTTAGACAAAAGAAGATATTATATACTTATCTTCCATAGTTTTCTTTTCTTTCCTTTACTGAAACATTTCTTTAAAATCTAGACATCAAAGCATTTACCCCCTTATTCAAATTTTTAAAATAAAACTAAAAGAGCCAGAACACAAAATGCACATACACTGTCATGGCAAAGCAATGTCTTACTACAGCTCTGAAGAGCAATCATAATGCCACAGATTACACAGCCTGTGCCTGTCTCCCTACCTGTGGAAGACCCCGGGTCTGGCTGCATCCACCAGGACATAGCATCCATTGGTCTGCAGGATGCGACACGCGTCCCAGCCTGGCTCCCTGGCAGTGCCAACCAAGGGCTGCTTCTGTCCATGGGTTCCAGTAGCACCCTGACAGAGAACACAGGAAGACACAGTTATGAGGTCATTCCAACAGCACCCTGACAGACAGCACAGGATGACACAGTTATGAGGTCATTCCAACAGCACCCTGACAGACAGCACAGGAAGACACAGTTATGAGGTCATTCCAACAGCACCCTGACAGACAGCACAGGAAGACATAGTTATGAGGTCATTCCAACAGCACCCTGACAGACAGCACAGGATGACACAGTTATGAGGTCATTCCAACAGCACCCTGAGACAGAACACAGGAAGACATAGTTATGAGGTCATTCCAACAGCACCCTGACAGACAGCACAGGATGACACAGTTATGAGGTCATTCCAACAGCACCCTGACAGACAGTACAGGGTGACACAGTTATGAGGTCATTCCAACAGCACCTTGACAGAGAACACAGGAAGAAATAGTTATGAGGTGTTTACAACTGTGGAAGCATTGCCATTTAGAAAGGCCTCTCATTCAATCAGCAAAAAGAGTCTACTTTAAACCATACAGCTGCCCACTATATCAGTCACTTTCTACTGAAGAAGGCAATCAGATGACATCTTGAGGGTCACTGTAGACTTCTGTGTGAGTGAATCTGTGAAGCCTAAGAGATTGATTGATTGATTGATTGATTGATTGATTGATTGATTGATTGATTGATTGATTGATTTGAACTTTATTTTCAAAGATAAATTCAAGAATTAGGCATAGCTGCCTTAGCTGAGAAACAAGGCAAGTCATGGTTACAGATAAAAATCACATAAAAATATGATATCCTTTGTATTTGTTAGCAGCTTTAGACCTAAGAGTTAACTTGCTATTGTCCTTAGGAATCTATCAATAATTGACTTTAAAATCACTGGTGAGAGATTAGGAGTAGCACTGGTGAGATAAAAAAAAGGATGGTGCCAGGAAACACACACACACACACACACACACAACATGCACACACGTATGCACACACGCATGCATGCACGTACACACACACACACACACAAACACGCACACATACACACAATTTTTTTGGTTTTTCTCTCTTTATTTGCAGTGAGAAAGCTCAGCAAGAATCTCAATTCACACAGAGGATCTTATCACATTCCTACGCAGAGCACTGCACTCATCACCAAAAGCCAAGAACCACTAAGTTTCTTACAGCATTAATTCATCACTATCTTGTCAGATTCCCACACATCAAAACGTGCATGCACAGCCAACAAACAGACCTGGCTCCTTGATCCTTCCACCTCACTGTGACGTGCACAGCTTGTGACGCGTTTGGAAAAGTCACACAGCACGTCCAGGGTCACTCTGTCCTCAAACACGATGCGAACACGGCCGTTGGTGTAGGCAGAGAAGCGGCCATATCCCGGCACCACACACTCCTCCAGTAGTGAGGTGGGCAGCGGCTCCACAATTCTGGCAGGCTCACACTGTGGGGAAGTATTGTACAGTATTAGCTCTGGACCCTATGCCGATAACTTCGCCAGGACTTTCCATGCCATGTTGAAATTAGCTGAGGACACCATTAAATAGATAAAGAGATAATAGGCACCAGGATAAAATAAGTTCACTAGAGGTACAGCCCTATAACATGATTTTTTAAAATAAAAGTTATGGTCATGGTAATTTGACCAACCCTATTTTTTCATACTGACCCCAAACTTTTTTCAATTTTGGAAGAAAGATAAAAAAGATAGAGAAAAAAGAAGGGCAAAGCCCATATGACTCACATGTTTGACCTTGACCTTTACATGACCTTGACCTTCAGGTGACCTTCAAGGTCAAGGCCAATCAACTACACCTAGCAATGACATCATACACTAAACTAAGGAATGCTTTACACATTTTTCCTACCAAAATACATGTGGCCTTGACCCAAGGTCAAGGTCATTCAATGTCATGCAACACAAAGCTGTTAATTCAAGACATAGGAAGCACAATGGTGCTTATTGGCACTTTCTACCATGAGATATGGTCACTTTTAGTGGTTCACTACCCCATTTTGGTCACATTTCATTAGGGTCAAAGTGACCTTGACCTTGATGATATGTGACCAAATGTGTCTCATGATGAAAGTATAACATGTGCCCCACATAATTATTAAGTTTGAAACAGTTATCTTCCATAGTTCAGGGTCAAGGTCACTTCAAAATATGTATACAATCCAACTTTGAAGAGCTCCTGTGACCTTGACCTTGAAACAAGGTCAACCAAACTGGTATTAAAAAATAGGGCTTACTTTGCCCTATATACCATGTATAGGTGATGTATCCAATCTCAAAAACTTCAGAGAAAATTGAGAAAATGTGAAAAATGGCTGTTTTTTAGACAACATTTATGGCTCCTGCGACCTTGACCTTGAAGCAAGGTCAAGTCACTATGTATGTTTTTTGAGGCCTTGTCATCATACACCATCATGCCAAATTGGGTGTTGATAGACTTAATAGTCTCCGAGAAAAATCCAACGTTTAAGTTTTTTACGCCCGGACGGACGGACGGACGGACGGACGACACGGGTGAGTACATAGACTCACTTTTGCTTCGCATGTGAGTCAAAAATGATGGTAAACAAAACAAAACAATAAACCCAGATCTACCTACTGACCGTATTTTAATGGACATGTTACCATAACCACAACTATTTTTGAGGGTGGGGTTGGGGGTGGGGGGTGGGGGGGGTGGGGGGTGGGGTGGGGGTGTGGGTGGGCCCTCCTAAGAAAAAAAAGTCCTTTATCATTTCAAGTTACCACTTCAGTATTCTAAACACCAATCTATGTCAGAATGGCAAATATATTTTTCTTCATCTCTAAACAGACTAATCCAGAAACACTGCCTTGTGCCTTGTGTTTCATGATGACTAAACTGCAGTGCAAAATTTTATAAAAGCATCACATCATAGCACCTTTTTTCATCTTTATATACTCTTAATAATGACTTTATGCTTAAACAAACATACACTTGAAAGATGGATGGAGTTTCATGGTCTATCAACCCTTGTAGAGTATAAGGCCAGTGATCATGAAAAATCACAAGACAATGTTACAGTAAGAGAAAGTCAAGCCACGAATTTGCTATTTAATCATCATTTGTGAATCTTATAAGAAGACATGGAAAATCCACAGTTGACTCCCTAAGCCTGTGACAGACAAAGGGAGGTTACCCAAGCCATCAGCAGA